>PVIR01028499.1:0-21888 GCA_004026965.1 Petromus typicus | reverse complement strand
AACTGCGGAGTCAGGGAGCTGCAAGGAGCTACGCACTTCTACAGTGTCCTTGAGGGTAGGGCCTGCAGCTTCCCCAGGAATAACCTCACTTTCCCCCAAGCTAACTGCTAAGAGAGGCAGGGAGGGACACAAGAGAGCCACCCATCTTAGCTGGATGTAGAGATGTTGACTACGTGTCATGAAAAGGAGTCAGTACACAGAAACTAACATCAGGACCCCAGTGACTACTTCTTGAAGCTGGATTGAGGAAAAGCTTTTAGATTTTAAAGAGTCCTTTAATTTGTGGCCACTTCCAGCATGGATACTAACCCAAGGTTCTCAGAATTCATTATATGGTTCCTAAATCAGCCTTTTCACTTTCCTTTCTTCGTCTTCCTCACTTTGCCATAAATATTTTGTGCCTTTGTCCCCCTTTCTCAGCTGAGATGTTTAGTGAACTCATGTCAACCCTCACCCTTCTGCTGTCCTTCAATGGAGAACTCACACAGAGAGCAGAAACTATAAAGCCAACTGTAGTGCCAAGACGAAATCTTCCCAGCAGGAAGCAAACACACAGGCAAAGCTTGGCTATTTTTTGTCCTTTCCTCACCATGTTCTTTGCTAATGGGTTAGAGTAGAACGTGCAAGCTTCAGAGGGAGATGGGTTAAAATACTTCCATTCAGATTTCCAGCCACATCTTCAGAATCCCAGCTTTCTCATCTGTTAACACATATGCATGCGCACATGCACAAACACAAGCATACACACACCCATATATGCACACACACACACACACACACACACGCACGCACACCAGAAGTTTGATGATTTCTTCTAGGACGACTATTGGTATTAAACAATAGAAGATGTTAAAAACACATCATAAGTCTTGCCATTGATCATTATTACAGTGGTGGTAGAAAATAACCATTATTAACATATAGGGGTGGCATTATTTAAAATTGTAGTAACCATTGTTACTATTTTTGTTACAGTTTTTGGTGGGACTGTTATTTCCATAAGCAAACATGCAAAAATTATCTTAATATAACAAACAGGACAACTGTAACTTTTCAAATTAAAATGGCAGACTGAAGAAAAGTGACTTGGAGCTGGTAATGTCTTCAAGAAATCTTTTTTGTTATATACTGTAGAGACCTTCCAGCACTTCTAAGTTAAGAAAGCACCTCTCATGGAAAGCAAAATTACAGCATGTGACACTCAGTCCTGAAAAGAGACATGGCTATAAACTATAAACTTTTGTTTTGCTTCTTGATGTTCTCGTGTCCATAGGAAGTGATGAGTTGAATGTAATAGTGTCAATGGAAAATTAGAGATAAGGCTACATTTAGAAAATGAAAAGGTCACTGAGTTCCTCGCCCCAGGATGTGTGATGTCCTTTGTTTTACTGAATAAGTCAGCAATGAGATGAATATATATGACTTTAATATATGAGTTTATTAAACCTAAATTCCTGCACTTGAGAGACAGAACTCATTGTCTGCAAGAGATACTTTCAAACCACTCAGATCCAAATAAACAAACTGAGGAAATGGTAGTCTTTTATTAGAGGTGCTTATTCTTTGTACTATATACTATTAGATTTCTTCAGTTACAAGAATTAAAATTCTATTTCACTAAATAATCAGAACTCAAAGGAATGATAGTCTCAGAAAAGTACTGGGAAAGGATTTACATGGCTCAGAACAGTGAGAAGCAAGTGTGATCTTGGAATTTGGAGGCAATGTTTGATCTTGTGGGAACATTGACCCAGAAATAAGCAAATTCCAATCTTCTCCTCAATGTTTGCATCCCTCCATTCAGAACTCGGGGTCCTGGAAGGGAGAGTTGAGTGGACCACAGTCAGGTTGCTTACTCTTGACCACAGAAGAGCGGGACTCTTTTAAAAAGCAGACACACCAAACTAGTCCCTTTAGGAATGGACGGAGAAACTTTGTCAAGGACATTGAAATGCTAGCACTAAAAGAAGTCCTGGAAGTCATCATGGTTGATTCCAAGGTGAAACAATAACAACAGCAACAGCAAAAGCTGCATGATGTATATTCGATCTCTAGTACACACAGAACAAGAGATAAATGAATGGCTTAGCATCATGGAAAAATGGGTCAAAAATATAGGATATATGTTATTGACAGAGTATTTACATTATTATATATGCTACATGTATGCAATCACCACTTGACATATGAGTGAAAGTTTGGATGAGTGTCACAGAACTGCGATAGCATCATAAGTTTAAGCTGAGAGCAGCTTTTGTCACAGACTCCACACAAATTAAAAGTGCCCTGCCGTTTCCTCCAAGGCATTAATTTCCCTGGTGTCAAGAAACCTTGTAATTGGGTTGTGATGTATTTTTAATGATATTTATTATCTTTCAAGTGTTTCTAGAAAACTAAATGAGACATGTAATTTAATTTGATTTAGATCTTCTTGGATATTTTCTACTTCTTTTCAAGTACTAATGTTATACAGAGAGGCAGTCACTGTTACTTTATTTTCATTTGCTATGCAAAATGTGTGAATTTGGACATAATACCAAGATATATATTTATAGGGTCATAGTACCCTAAAAAGAAAACAAAGCTGAAAAAGTATGAATTCAATTTAAGATTATACCTGACATCAAAACCCTGTCAAATTTTTTTGTCTTTGGTTTCCTAATTTTCATTAAGAACTAAAAAACAAAATTCTGATTTTTGTAACTATAAGATTTGTATTGGCTATGATAAATTCATTATCATTATTATCAATTTAACTTGATATATTTTACCAAAATGAACTAACATTCAAAGAATTGCTACGGGGTGATTTCCACGTAATCCACGTTACCAAGGAAACCATTTCCAAACTCAGTTCAATCCGAGTTTGTCCAGCTGTACAGTTCTTGACTTTGATTTCCTTAGTGTTTTTCCATTCTCGCCAAACTATGGCTCAAGTCAGAGAAAAGACTAAAAGGTCAGTGTGAGATGGCTTATTCCTTACTTAATCCTTTCCTCTTCAGTAAGAGAAGCTAGTCTTGTTTTCTGAAGCTCAACGATCTGAGAGGTTGTCCAGAGAAGCTCCCTCCAATGAAAGGCTGAATTAAATGTGTCACAGGACCACAGGCGAACAGCTGTAGCCATGGATCCATCTGCATGGAACTCTCTCCGACTTTCTCATTTATTTTAAACACAAAGAGTGTGGAGATTGGTTCCCTTCCAAGTACATTAAGGCCAAAAAGACTTGGACTCTGATAGGGTCTAATGAATCCATGTGTCATTTGGATCTGTTATTTTTTTCTAAGAAATTCAATCAGCTATCTTGATGACATTATATCAGCTAACAATTACATTGTTTCTCAATTGTTTGAGAGACCTCAAAATGGGAGTTCCTTTGGTGGTTTCATTAAACACTCTGTTTCCTTGTCTGTACCAAGAGTTAGAGAGAACTTGTAAATAATTACCATGTTATGCTTTAACAGAGCCTGCCCTACTGACCCTAAAATAAATACCTATTTTGTTGGGGTTTTTTTCTGTATCATCGAGTAAGATGAAGAATTGTGCATATTAAAGGAGGATATAGCGCTGAACCCATGTCAAATACTGTGTAAGATTAATTTTGTCATGTGCATAAGAAGTAGCACAAAGATTCAGGTAACTAGAAATAATGAGGGTGATCAAGAGTGGTGTCCCGGAGAGCATCACGGAAGGCCTTCCACGTCTGCGGAAGAACGTAATGCTTCCCAAAAGTGGGATAGAAAATGCTCTCTCACAGTGCTTCTTGGAAAGACCAACTTTTTCTGAAAAGAGGAACCAAGAATAACTAGTTCAGATGAACAGAACTAGAGTGAGCCTAACAGTAGCAAAGGCTCACGTCCTTACCTACATTAAAATTTAGAGCCCCGATATGTGGCCCTCAAACACAAGGAATTCGCTGTAGAGATTGCTCACGCTTCCTAATTCTGCCAGCCACTTGCTCGGTAGCTCTCCCGCCCTGATAAGATCACTCCTCTATCTGCCACAGGAAGAAACTGTAAGTCTCTCCAACACTGATTGTTCTTTAGATGTTTCTGTTTGTAAAGCTGATGGATTTCATGCCAAAGCAATCCTGAATCTTTGATCTGAAAGTATTTTCTAGGCTACCTCTCAAGCAAAACAAAAGGTACACTTTCAATGTTCATTTGTTGATATGCATAATTGCATAGATCGCTCTTTTTCCCTATGGGGGTAGAGCCACTTGCCTTGACTTGGGAGACACACAGAGGAAATGCTGCTTCTTTTTTAACTTCAGTGCTTCTGTTTTTATTACATCTTTTGCCTTTCTTGGCACCACTGTTACCAGAGTTTTTCAAGAAAACTGGAAGAATTAGTATAAGAGCATATATGACAGGTTCTAGCGAGTGGAGTAAGTGTCTTGGTGTCACTGCTTCATTGACTTGATGGTTTTGGTATAAGTTTGTGGATAAAAGTAGACTAAATTTCAATCACTGTCAAATAAAGTCAAATCTATATTTGTCTGGTAGTTTGGGGTTCAATTACTATTTTCACAAACTTCATCTTATTGATCTTTACAATGTTGCCCTTTTAACCCACTCAGCTCAACATCAGTGAAGACACAGGTGACATTTCTGGCCATTTGCCTGGTGGATAAAAGATTCTGCACTTCCTACTAGAGTTTCTTGGACAGTCCTTTGCAATAGTCAACACTGCACATAAGTGTTTAAATCGCCATGTCTTTTTTGGTTTCCTACAAAGCCAAAAGACATTAGTTATTAAATTCCTAACCATACTTCTTTGTTTTGCTAATAATATTTCTAAAATGACATTCCCAGTCTGTAATTATTTTCTCTCATGTCTTTTCCCACGTGTTTTGTGTATCCTTTTTTGTAATCGCTTGAATCTATTAGTGGTTGAACTTCAGTATGAAATCCCACTGTGATATTTCTAACTTCCCCTTCTGGTAGATTATCAAAGGGTAAACAATTTTATAATCAACTAACTCCTCAGGGTTTCAATGAAGATTTGATAGTTTTGGGAAGCCAAGTTTACTTTTTCACCATGATGAAAACAATTCACATTCATAACAGAAAATTTGAAGTATGCAAAAAATTTAAATAGCAAAGCTCTAAATATTATAGTCCCATTCAAATATAACTAATAATCTTTGGATCTATATCTGTAATCTTTTTTATTTGAAGTTTAAAACCTTGCTTGGATTTAGTTCAGTGGCACCACACGCATCTTGCAAGCACAAGGGCCCAAGTTCAATCCCTGGTACCATCAAAATAAGTAAATAAATAAAGTTTAAAACCTTGTATAGTTATTCTGCTGTACAACATCTCCATTTTATTAATCAGTAATGTGTATGCATTTTATTTTTTTAATATAACTTTCTAGAAGCCCAGTTCGAAGTGGCATGAATAGTCTCACAGGATTGATCTGCTTCAGTTTTTAATTTTAATTTCTTATCCTTGATGACTTATTTTCCATTTTTCCCTACCTTTGCCCTTTCAGCCTGACTACCCCTTGGAGATTCAAATATTCTGGTTTGAACATCAATACTATAATATACGCACTTATACTGAATATTTCTTAGTTCTTCTACTTTTCCCCTTCCTCTTCTTTCTGCAACTCTTCTTCTCTTCCCTGTTTAAAAACCTTTGTTCCATTTTCCCTTCTCTCTTTTTAAGATCCTTTTTGCCTTTCTTCCTCTCTCCCCACCTGCTCCCCTTCCCACATGAATGTGTTCTTCCTGCTTCCCCCCAATATCTGTCCTCCGTTTGGCACCTTCTTTGTCTTTTAGGTTCTCACTCAGGAGAAGCATTGTGATATTTAAACTTGCATGTCTAATTTATTTCACTTAAACTTATTGTTTTAAAGTGCATCTATTTACCTAAAAATCTCAAGTGTATCCTTCTTTATGGCAGAGTAGTACCTCTTTATATAAAAATACATTTTCTTTATGTATTCATCTGTTGAGCATACGGGGTGTTTCCAAGATTTAGTTTTTATGAATTATGCTTATGTAAACAGGGGTATGTCTATATCACTGTGATATTATGTACTTTACTCTTTTGGAAAGATACCTAGAAGGAGAATAGGTGGGTCAAATGGAACCTCTAAGTTTAATTTTTTGAGGAGTTTTCAGACTGATTTGCATAGTGATGGCACTTTACACCCACCACGCACAATGGAGAAATGTTCCTTTTATTCCCCCTCACCTGTATTTGTTATTGGTCGATTCCTTAATGAAGGCCATTCTTTCTGGAGTGAGATGGCATCCTGGAGGTGTTTTAATGTGCATCTCTCAAGTGATAAGCTATGTTACAGTGTTGCAAAATCATCCTTCTGTACCCCATGGGTTCATGTGTGTGTTTGTTTCCTAAGACAAATCCCTGGATCTGGATGAGCAGAGGTAAAGTTGATTGCTCAGCACAGGTCGACTGAGTTGGTATTCTTTGTTCTTTTCCACATTAAATTTATCATCGTGGTTCTTTCAACTTGTGATTGATGAACCTGTGTATTCCACAGCCCTTCTCAACTTCACATTTAGGAAGTGAGAGCCGTTGATGTGGTGCTATTGTAAAAGTACCGCTCATCTAATGCTCTGAAGCAGCCACTAATAACCCATTTCACAGATCCAGACACAGAACTATGGCCATGTTGTGCCATGCTGAGAGTGACAGCACAGGACTCTGGCTATAGAGTATATTGTATAGTCCCACAGACAGAAAACCTATATCACATTCTGGACTTTCCTAAACAGTCTTGGTTTTCTAGGTTATTATTTACTGAGGTTTCCCTTGTGGAGAAAGCTCCAGGGAGGAAATCTAATGGGGTAAAATGTGTATTTTTTTTCCTGTCATTTCTTCATTCATTTGACTTTGAGTTAGAATGATGAAAATGACTTAGATCTTTGTAATGGGATCCCATGTTCTTGACATTGGGATCTTGAATCAAGGCAGACAGTCTACTTATTTCGCGCCAGTCAAATAGTCTTGGCATCCTGGACTATAACCAGGATGGCAGCTTCCTCTCTCCGTGGCTCGGAGGATGCATTGGCGTTCCATAGAAGCCATGGAATAAGCCCAGGGGAAGGCAGCTTTTGTTTCTGTGATAGAAGCCCATTCTTCTGCTGTGAAGTTGATTTGGAAGAGAGCTGTGGAGAGAGAACTAGATCAAACAAGCCTCTCAATGCTGAGTGGGAAGAGGAGAGCCTCTTACCGTGCTGTGCCACGTCCTCCTGCTGCATAGAAACGGGCTGGTGGGTGCGTTTCCCAGGCATGGTGAATTTAGAATACCTAATGAACCTCCTCATTCAGTTGAGAGAAAGAGTACGAGTAAAAAGCACTGTAAAAATCCAGTGAAAGCAGGGTGATCATGGGACACACCTTCTCCCATTTGGTGCGATTCCAAAAGAAATAGGCACATTATATCCAAGAGGGACAACCTGCTGTCATTAAAGCTTTAAATCAGGGCTGCTCAGTTCCCAGATTTCCTCTGTGTCTCTTCAAGGAGTGGCAGTGAGGAAGGAACTGACCCCACCATCCTGTGTGCATCCATCTCTTCGGCCCAAACTCTCAGGAGACAGCTTCCATGTTCCAGGGAGAGCTGGTGGTTGGATCAGCTGGGCTCACGCCATAACAGATACATAAGGTTTTTGTGGCCAGGTGTCAAATCCAACTTTGGGGTACTATAGAATACATCAATGTTATTTTCTCATCAAACTTTCTATCCAAAAAATCATGATGTGTTAAGTGCCTTGAATGTTATGCATTCATTAACAAGATCATTAAAAACCTATGGCATTTTACTAATCTGTTCTTTCCAGAAACTAATATGTGTGGAACAGATATGCCAGATTTCAGATCCCTATGTCAATATAATCTCTATATTCTAAATAGATCATTTATTAATTGGATCACATGTCATAGTATAAGATGAATACATAAAAATACCCTTTCCCACAGATGTATGCAGACTTTCTTTTTCATTGGTTAGACTAAAGAGAGCTTGGGATTTAGTTCTCTAATCAGTAATCTTTGCCATGGGGCTCTGATTGGCTTAATTATAGAGTTTAGGTCTCAAGAAAAGATCTCCTTTGAAAGATCTTCTTTCCTGCTTAATTAATGCTCAAGTGTGGGACTAATTAAAGATAAAATTTAAACCTTAATGAGAACCAGCTTGGGTAAAGCCACTCAAAACACCCTTACGTGATTTCCTTTTGAAATGACACTCCTGCTCACATTGGAGTAAGGAGGGGAAAGAGAGAAAATTTGTAGCCACATCACAAACTGTGCCGTGAGGACAGAAGGGCAGCATTGTGTACTTAAGCCAAAGAAACTGTGGTGAGAGAAAGGGCCAGAAGTGACCATCCAATTCCATGGAAGAGATGGGAGCTTCCTGATAGGGCTTCACTGTATGTTTTTAATCATTGCCACAGATCCTAGATACATAAGCATGTTAGAAATTATTCCAGAATAAATGAAGAATATCAGACTTCCAAGGCCTTTCAGGAGAATTTGGGAATATAAATGTGGGATGTTGCAGGGTAAGAAGTCATAGAGGAAGACTATGAAGGCCTGAAGTTAAACTAAAGTGAAATATTATTTCTTTAAAAAGTCTAAGCCAATTTAAAACAAAACACAATGAAGTAAGTGCTGGCAGCAAATCAAACATCTGGAGCCTGCATTTTCCTCATGAGCTATCAGTTTGTGATTCTTGGAATTAACTTTGGCCAAAGAAACAAAGAACTGGCACTTAAAATACTTCTAAAAAGACCAATAACATCAAAATGCAGGGTATATAGGTGGACTCTAATTATCAAAGTCATACCATTGTACCTCCATGTTTTCTACTTTAGAATTTTCCATTTTTCACAACACTTCCACTAAGCAGACTGTGTTGAGCAAATAAATATTTTCTTTCCTTTGCATATTCTGTGGATTTATGTATTTTTATTTGCTAAGTTTAGCCACTTTACTTGAAAGGCCCTCCTAGAGGGGAGATTTGCCTGACATTGCCATCAGATTACTTAAGTATTTATGATTTTTCTTTTAATGCAGAAAATGTATGGAGATCCTTGTTATTGGCTCACTGTTTGCTTTATGTTTGTTTGTTTTTTATATATTTGGAAAATGAACAGAATAAATATTGACTGTTTCTTTGAGTGGTCCATTAGCGATTGTAAAAATGTTAGGGAAAGTTTGGGGAACTTTATAGTCAGAACTTTCCAAAGAAGTTCTAGAAGCTGAATCTGAATCAAAGCTCAGTGTGTGTCCTCACTTTGCCAGTGTTGGGGGGAGGCATGGTCAGGGATGACTGGGGAAGCTTCTGCTGAGGTCACTAGGATGAAAAAGTAAACATCTTTTCCACTCACAAGTCACCTTAGCAACCAAACGGCTTAAGCTTCTGGGATCTTCCCAAAACTCAAGAGTTCATCTTTTATCACTTAATTTTCATACTGTTTCATTCATCAAAGGACCAGGGGATTCAAACAGAGAACTTGAATTTCCATGTTGTAGCATTTTATCTTGCCTTGTCGGAGGGATCCATTTTTCTCCCTTTATGATTTGCACAGAGTTTGGAGGAAGCGCGTCCATCCCCTAATAACACAAGCCCATCTTTCCCTTGCACATTTCCCTCTTCGTGCATTGGAAGGCTTCCCTGGTGGGAGTGATTCCTCTTGGTTCAGCATTTTGTGTGGTTATCTGGATTTTTTTTTCGCACTGGCCTGTTGTTGCCACAGTGTAAGAGTTTGGTTGTTCAGTTGTGTTCGAGGTGGACCAGCTTCTCTCTGTAGAGATAGAGAGGCTCAGACAAAAGAATCAGTCCCGACATACGATCCGTGTTTAGTAATGAGTAGGGTGACTAGTGGTTTTCTGACTGCTGGCAGAGTGCCAGCATTTCTAAGCTGATCCAACTGGAACTCACTGAGAAGCATCTCATTCAGCAAAACTGGGGGTGATCATCTTCACACTGTAACAGGTAAACAGGGCCACTCTCCACATTGGCGAAGATCCAGTTCACAGAAACATCTCTGCTGTGGGAGTGACAGGCAGGATACTGTGCGCTTCGGAGACTTGCCACCAACAGACTGAATGGCATGTGTTTCAAGATCTCGGGAATGAAAAAGCAGCTGTCTGATTTTGTCTCCCATTCCAGGAGTCTTGGTGACTTCACTGGAAAGACTGCGATATCAACTCATTTCTCTTACATGAGAAACCCCAACTATAAACAAAATAAAGAACAAAATTTAAAAATAATAGGAAGCAGAGAGATAGATCTTTTGCAAAAAGGGAGAGGTCCAAGAGATACAGAGCATGAGATAAAGAATGACAACGAGCTATTGAGGGTACTAACTCCCCACCGTGTACAGAATCACTACATATTGCCAACCTGTGCTAACAAAAGAGTAACAACTAAGAAATGGAACTGGACCAGATGTGAAATGAGATGATATTGTAAGTGCTTAATATCATGTTTTCTCTTCAGCAGGAAAAGCCTCGGCTGCTTGAGCCTTTGGATTATGAGACTGTCATTGAAGAACTTGAAAAAACACACCAGGACGACCCACTTCAGGACCTCCTGTTCTTCCCCAGCGATGACTTCTCGGTAAGTCTCCTGAAACACTTACCATTCAGCAGGAGCCCACAGAGCCGATTGTGAGCTTCCATTTAGACTCAGAAAACATCGCTGCTCCTGCACCTGTCATGCTCCCTGCTGCTGCTGGAGCCTGTATCCAGCAGTTGGATGCACCCCTGGGGCTCCCTAGGGAAGAGCGGAGTCTCAGGGAGACTGGCCATGGGGGCCCGGAGCAGTGCAGGGTGCTGTGTGTCCAACTGCTGCTGCCTTCCCTGGTCTCAGCGTTTGCTCTCTCAGCCCATTTCTAACTAGAGCTTCCAAAGAGCTGAATCCAGCCAGTGGCAAAAGTCAGGCTCAATGAGCACACAGGATGTGATTCTCAAAAATCAGCGTGGATCATGCCTGGCCTTTAATTACAAGATGTTGAGGATGGAAAGTAAATAAAAGTGGGCGAGAGTACCTTCGTGGAAGGGTTCTTGAACTGAGGACATCCTGCAGCAGAGGTTGCTTTTGAGGAAGAAGAGATAGTGGATAAAACAGACAGCCATTTTGGGGACAAAACAATACACTGATGAATGATGGGCACCAAACATTCACTGAGCTGTTCGCGATCACCTTAGATACTTTAAAACTGTGAGTGAACTTGTGGCTATGCAAGTGGAGATCTCCGAGGTAACTTCCTGTTTTTATGTTCTTCCTAAAAGAAAGGAAGTCTCAAACTGTACAAACTGTACCATCATACCACAGGTGAAAAGGCAGCTTGAAGTGACTGTGCAAAACCAACCGTGTCCATGGAAAGCTCTGTCGGAGAGCGCTGGTCCAGGGCCCCTCACCGGCCTCAAACAGCCCCCGCGTTTCTTTGCCCCTCTTGTCTCTGTGGTAGATTTTGTTACTGGAGTTTAAAGGGTGAATTTCTCTCACCTTCCTCTGTGGAACTATAAAATAGAAGGTAGGGAAAATTAATGCTTTCTGTGATTCAAGTACGAAAAGTAATGGAAGAAAGCGGACGGATTAATAAGTAAGAAAAATAAATCTTCCTACCTGCTTTTTCAGTATTTAGATGGCTCCCCCTTCACTGGAACTTTTTGAGAGAGGCTTATCTCCCTCAGAAATCTCACTTCCGTGGTTGGATCAGGAGGCCGCGAGGGTTTGAAGTACGAAGTTAAACATTCTTATTTTTTTTTTAATTCCACATCCTCATTTTCACATAATGGACTGAAACATAGGGGTGCCAAACAGCCTTTTTCTGTCCAACATCACCACAAATCCTGAAACTTGGAGCATCTTCCTGTCTCATTCTTTTGTCCAGACATATATCAGATGCCATCGTGAGGACCCCCAGCTCAAAAAGAGGGGAGAAGTTGTGGACAGAGATAGCATTTGTACTGAACGTGATTTCTGTTTTTGGCATCTGTCCCTGGTCACTGAAGTTAAGAATTTTCTCTGATTACTCTTTGACCATGGCTATCTTTAGTGGTGTGGACAGAACCTATAATAACAGACTGCTTTATTTTCCCATCGAGAGCATTCCAACAATACAATGAACTCTTTTATGCTTTGCCTGCTAAAATCCTTTTTTGGCTCTTCAATGCCTTCAAAATCAAGTGCAAATGGCCGAACACAGCCTGAGGCTTTCTTTAAAGTCTAGTCTTCATGCTTTTTCCAAAACTGTCTGAAGTCTTTCCCATCCCCACCCCAACCCACCCTACACTTGTTCCCTTGTTCCCAGTGGGGTAAAATACTACCACAATTCTAAAACTACGATGCTAGGTGCACGCCTCTATTCCTTTCCCTCATTAGTTTAGCAAATGTGCAGTGTATAGTACTGACTAAAGGCGTTATTCTAAGAACGGAGATGCACCTGTGATTAGACAGAAATTGCCTCGCTCTGTTGGGGATTACATTTTTTTTAAGTTCATTGCTACTTTTTTTTTTAAACAAATTGATTTCCTTCGTGCACTTTAGGTACAGTTTATGATCATGTTCCTCATTGGGAATCTGTACCTGCATATGATGGATCTTGATTCTTATTTTTCCCCTTCCTCTATCCTCTCTTCAACCCCTCCACTCGCTATATACTTAAGCTTTGGTTCTGCTTTTTCCCTTTTAAATTTTTTCTTTCTCTTCCTTGCTTTCTTTGCCCCGTCCTGAGTTCCCCTTACCCTTTGAAGATTTTCTTCTTATTCACAATACCTGTTATATATTTGAGACCTCATCTCAACTTTCAGTCTCTCACACTAGAAGAGGTTCCATTTTAAAAATAAGTTTAGAGAACTAATTGACGAAGTAATTCAGATAAAGACCAGTTTTAGGATGAAAATAAACCAGGAGAATTGATGGAAACAGCCTGGGGCAAGAACCGTATAAGGCTGGGGGCCCAGCACAGCCCCTGAGGAGTGAGGGCTGAGTTCCAGGTTCTTCAGGAAAACCTGCTGATGGGACAGAGAAGGACTGTCCCCGGCTGAAGAACGGCTGGTACGAAGTTGCAGTGAGGTCTCTGACTGAAGATTGAGATGCCTGAACAGAGGAGTGGTCAAAGATTAGATGGAGCAAGGACAAAATCAGGCATCCGCATCTTAATTTAAATGCAAGTGGAAAGTCACTGGCATATTTCAAAGGGGACAAATGACCTGGTGTAGTAGGAACAGCTCATCTGTCCTCTGTGTGGGTAATCATACCAAGGCTCAGAAGAAGCCCAGAGCCAGCTGGCAGAGCGGCTTCCAGTTAGAAGATGCTCAAGAGATGTTTGACGTTACCCAATCCCTAGTCACATTCTACAAATGACTAAATTTTAATATTTTTGGAAATGTGTGTAATATAACAGATCTATACAATTGCCAGTTTTTCCCTTTTGTACCCTACAGTGTGTGATTTGGTAAACTTAGGGCCCCTGCATAGCCTGATGCCTATTTTTCTATGTTCCATGAGTAAGAATTATTGTATTTTTAAATAATTGACAGGGAAAAAAACTAATATTTTGTAATATTGGAAACTAATTTTCAAATTCTGCATCCATAAGCAAAGTTTTACTAAACACAGGTGTCCAGTCATTTACCTGAGACCAGACATGACATACAGACTGACAGTAGCTGTAACAGAGACACAGTCCTAAAAAATGTAGTCCTGACCCTTTGCAGAAAACATGGGCTGACTCTTGCTACACAGTACAACTGCATTAGCTCTGATTTTCTCTCTAACCCCTTTTTATAGCATGACAACACTTCTGTAAAACTTTTTCTGACATTCTGTGTTCACTACAGTGCGTGGCACAGTGTAGGGCTTGTGTTCTTTAGCAGCAAGTATCTGGGCACCTAGAGAGGGTGTCACATCCTTGGCTTCTCCTTGAACAGGGGGTGAGGAGTCCGGTGTGAGTGGTCCCCACTCAGCCAGTGGGAAATGGTAAAAGGACAACCACTGCATTCCCAAGGCACTGCAGGATGCAGGGGAGAACCTTCCACACTCAACCCTGCCCAGAGTTGGGAATCTACTTTCACTCTCAAAATCAGATCCTTAGCTCACTCCTGTGTTTCCACAGTGCCAAGCACCCACACTTGCAGCAGATGTAATTCATTACCCGGCTTGTTTAATCAATATTTACCCAGCACCTCTGAGGTGCTGAATATAGAACAGCACTTCCTAGACGAGGAAGAATGACAAGGGAAGCAGAAACTTTGTGCTGTGGGAGCTTGTGCCCTAATATGGATGGAAAAAATGAAGTTGCCGCAAATGATCTGGTTAAGCAATTCTAGGAAACAGGAGCTGTATCTGACACTTTTAAAACCAAAAAGGAGATTATTCTTTTATCAAGACAGCATCCTTGCATTTAAAGGACAGATATTATAAGTGTTTCTCTGTTCACTCTGCTGGCCCAAGCACCCAGCACCTTGTTTGGCTGCAATGCTTCTAACAGATCCTTCTGATAAGTCTTCCTGCCTCCTTCCTTGCTGGGTTTTGACTCATTCGCCTACAGTACTGGAGGAATCGTTTAGAGACCTAAGTCAGTTAATGTCTCATTGCTGGTTAAAACTTCCCGAAGCTTCCAGTGGTCTGAAGAGTCAGATCCAGATCCTCAACATCTGTCCAGTCACTGGGCTCCCGGTGCACTGAGTCCTCGTTTCCGAACCATGTGCACTGAATCGCTGTGAAGAATCCTTGAATTCTTTCTGTCCTCCATACTTGCCAAAGCCCTTTTCTCCCCTTAGGCACCGTTTACTCTGCGAGCTGCTCCTGTGTCTCATTCATGGTTTAGTTCAAACGTCACTTCTTCGGAGATGTGTCCCTGAGTTCCAACCCTTGGACACTATGTACTCCATTTCATTATCCTACTTGTTACTGCCTGGAAACATCTTCTGCCTTCTCTTACTCCTTGGTCATTTGTCCCTTGTTATTAGATTATAGGAGCTTTACTGTCTGGACTATTTTGATATTGCCAATAACTAAAGCAGCTCTTGGCAAAGAGGAGCTGGAAAATTAATATTCATGAATTATCTTTCATGAATATATTATTATTTTAGAATATTAGATTTTTTCAGTGTCTTAAGGAACCATAACACCACTCCTAAAATCATTAATATGTGATTTGTATGTATACCAACTCTATGTGGATGAATTCATCATATTTTGCAAATGTGTACTGATTTAAAGAAAACCGTAGTGAAATACAAAATACTCCTAAGAAGAGAGTGATTGAATAACAATTGATTTTTCTTGATGAGGAGAGTATGATTATTGATATGATATATTCCTCTTCAGTACAATTTAACATATTTTCCTATAAAACATGATCTCCCCTTCCAATGTCTCATTCTGTCAGCTGTAGTTCCTGGCACATCACTGTCCTCAGCAAAGATCAGCTTCCTCCCTCTAATATTTCAATGTACTTCTTTGTGGTACTTGTTCTGCATTTATTTGCTTTTTATTAGTAGGTAGGGAAGAGAACAGTCCTTATCTATATGTCAAATATCCAACACACTCTGTTTCATAGGTCTCAATAAAGATTTTTGAACATTAAATGAAAATATTCTCTGAAGGAGAAGCATCTATTTTCTTCTTGGTACTACAAATGGCGTTCCTTCCTCGGGAACATGGGCAGAAAGTCAGGCTACACAGACTCCTACCGCCCTTGCATCAGGGTAATTCACTTCGAAGAAGCACTATTTACCCATTTGTTAACCCATTCACTTCAAAACCACACACTCCTTCCATCATTGCACTTGCTCCTCTTGCTTTTCTCATTCTTTTTTTCTGAGAGTGGTGGGAACAGAAACTTACAGCAACAAAAATAAAGTCTTTAGTCATCTAAGTGTGACTCAGTGAAATATGTAAGGAGAGAAAGGAAAGAACAGTTTCAAGGACCGGATGAATCATGTTGTGGAATGATTCCATTCAAGTAGAAGCTGATACAAAATAGCAGAACAAAAGCTGAGAAAGTCAGAAATGAGTTTCTTGCTGTGCAAAAGATGCAGAAAGCCAGGGGCAGAATCATTTCTGAGAGGTACAAAATCTTTAAGATTGAAAGTTTCGGAGGCCTCAAAGCTCAGAATAAAGAACATTGTGCTTTGTTTGTCAGTAGCACCCACACCTATCAAACTCGACTGTTTCACTTTAGCTGCATGGACCCCCTCTGATGAGCTAAGAGGGTATTTCAAGGAAGACAGAGTGAGTGAGAAGCGGTGCTGATAGCTCACCACTGGACCTCTGACACTGGACAGCACCATCTTCATTCTATTTCACATGATGCAAGTGGCCTGTTGAAATAGTAGCACTGTCTCTTCAAAGTCATTCTTCACATCAGTTCAGAGTCTGTGTTCCACAACTCTCCCATGCATCCTGCAATTCTCATTGTCATTATTAAAACTGAGTGAATGGAAGATTTTGTAAAATACCAATGGCTTGCTTTTTCCATAGGATGCTTCTAGCTATAAAGACCACGCAGTATCTGGGGACTTCCAAACTTAACTACGTGGGCCATTCTAGGAAAGGAAGAAGACAAATTTTAATATGTTTCACATTGCAGAGCTGAGAGGTCACAGGTTTTCTTTTTCTTCTGAAACACAGCGTAACTTTCTGTAAGAATTTCAACTTATTTTAATCTATGGCTTTTGGTCTTGAAAAACAGGCTTTCAGGGGCTTCTAATGTTCCAAGAGGAGCACTGTAATTGCACTTTAAAAGCTAAGTAATTGTCTTTGTTGAATTTGATTCTAAGTTATAATATTCCTCCCACTTACAAGCTAATAAAGCTGACACCAAGAATACAGAGCAACCGTGAGAATAGCAATCAAACATAAGGAACTAGACTTTTGCTATTCACTTCTGTCTAGAAGTCACACTTTAACCATCATAGAAGAAAGAACGTACACACCTTGAAGAAAACATTAACTACCTTAATCTCCCAAGGAATGATAGAAAACCATGAGTATAGTGACGGAAGTCCTAGTTGCTTACTTTTGTCAGTAAGAATCTGTAGAAGTGTACATGGATATTCAGGCAAAAATTTGTACATGGGTACTCAGAGAAGCATAGCCCCAAAATGGAAATGGCCTGGATGTCCACCACCTGATGAATAGATTCCTCCATGACAAGCAGTGAAACAATGCCTGCAATACCTTGAATGAATTGGAGTATGTTCCTCTAAGTGAAAGAAGCCAGCCACAAAAGACCAGGCAGGATATGATTTCATTTTATGACATATCAAGAACAGGCAAATCTATAGAAGCAGGAAGCAAATTAGTGGCTTCCAGGGGCTGGAGAAGGGGAAACGCAGAGAAACTGCTAGTGGATAAGTTTCTTGGGGGACTGATTAAAATGTCCTAAAATTAAACAGTGATTATGGTTGCACAACTCTGAACCTATTCAAAACTACTGCATTCTACAATTTCAAGTGGTAAATTTGATGATGTATAGATTCTATCTTGATAATGCCCTTACTTTTTATAAAGAGAGATTTCTAGGCATTAGGATAGGAGGGAGGTTCAGAAACTATAGATATCCACATTTAAGTACCTTAATTCTTACAAGTATAAAAGTGGAAGTGAACAGGGAAAATGAACATAGCAAAGCTTATTTCATTAATTATATTTTATTCCCAAAAGAGACAGCATGTGGTTTTCTTATAGACAATAAACTTACATGTAAAATGATTGGCTGACTTAATCAGTAGCACAGCTTTGGTGGGTAAAACTAGATTTCATGTACAATCGAGACAGTAAATAATAGAGTTCAGGAAAAGAAAAAATGTATGTCAGATACACTAGAGATTCTCAAAAGGATCTGACACCGATATGAAATCTGAGATTTGGAAAGAAAGGGAGGAAAATTACTTTCTGAGAGGTATAAGAGCCTCAGTGAAGGCTCACGGGCTCGAGGCCAGCGTGGGAAGGAGGGTGGGCATCCATGAGGGAAGGGCCATGGAGGAAAGGGGGGCCCTAGCCATTGTCTTAGGCTCTTTGCTCCTCCTGGGGCTGGTCTGTACCAGATGGGCTGCTTCCTGAGGTGTCCCCAAATAGCCCAGTTCAAACAACGGACCCTGAGTCCCATATGTACCTCATATTATTGGAACATTTTATTCTGATCAATGTTCATGTATTTCTATATGCAGAATTCACAATGATTATATGTTAATCAAAATTTTAGATGTTTAAGGAAATAGAAATGTTAACTACCCTGATTTAATCACTATACACTGTGTACACATGTCAAATGATCACGCTGTACTCCATAAGTCCGTACAATTAAAATGATGGTTTTTTTTTAAGAAAAGGAATATTTTGCCTTCCCCTCCCTTGAGGAAGTGAGAAACATTTTGGAGATGATAAAATAAGTCACACACAAAAAAAAAGAAGTGAAATGACCTGACCTGCGCAGTAGTTTTTCATTCCAGTGGTAAAACACCTTGAACTTCCTCCTAAGTGTGACGATGGCCAAGTCCTCATGTTTGACTTGGCTGGATCGTGATACTTAAGCATAATTGCTCTCATGGAAGCACTTTTTAGTTTCTAACAAAACAACAAGGGTCTTCCTGCTAAGGCTCAAGGAAGATACTAAGGATATATTCTCACATATTTTTTCAAAAAGTGATAAAATAATTTCTGAACTTTTGTTTTCAAGCAACAAATGTAATATAAGTTCCTTGTAGAATAAAAGCCAGAGTCAATGCCTCTGGTGAGTTTAGGTGAAGGTCACATTCTAGGCAGGTGCATGGGTCAGCCTCGATCCTGAGAGTTCATAGTTTCCACTGTTAGGCTGTTGACTTCTCACATTGGAACTCATCAGTTACCTTAAACACTGTCATTTCTGTCTCCCTCTTTGAACTGCTACAGCCTCTGATACTGTCAGAGGAAGCTCTCTGAGCCCAAGGATAGGAAAATCAGCCTTATTTGTATTGTTCATAGTAGCCTTTGGCCAACTGAGAGATGGAGTAAAATCTTCCATGTTCATTTTAGTGAGCAGAATGGTGGCTACAACCAAAGCATGAAGACTTCTCACTCCAGGGTAGAAAGACCAGAAACTGTTGAGCTGCAGTCAGAGATGTCTGGGTATTACTGACCTGAAATTGTAAGCACCATCTTGCACACATTTTTCTGTGACAGTTTTTATTTCTGAATGCCTGATCTCCGGACAAAAGTTCTTTATATAACTTTTACCACTGAAAGAGGAGATTGGCTAAGGGTCCAGACACTCTCAGATCTGCTTCACATTCTCAGCCACACTCATTGTTAAGCAGAGGTTCTGCAAAAGAGAACAGGAAGTCTGCTGTGGCCAGGAAAGCAGTTTGTAGTGGTCTGAACGTACCTATTTCTCAGAAAAGAAATTCTTGGTAACTGTATTAATATCCTTAAAAATATGAACTTTATACTTCATAGTTGATAGATTTATGTTTGCTTTGACAGAGAGACATTAATCAAATCTAAAATAAATGGAAGCATGTCATCATTTTTAAAGTTAAAAACTTATGGAAGCCTTTTGGTTTTTCAGGCAAATACTCCAGCATTCATAAGCTGTATTGAAGTGAGGTTAGTAGTACATAATAGGCATGTATTGTGCATTCTTTTTCATTTATTGTGTACTTTACACAAGGTATCAGCTTGCAGCAGCTCTATACACATTATAAAATAATGCTCCAGACTTATCACATGACATCATGAGAATATTTAAACTACTTTATAGTTATCCTACTTAGTAAGAGTCAATTTTTAGGATCAACTTTGTATCTTGATTAGAAATGAAATCACTTAAGGCACTGTACCTGTAATATGGCAGTTTTCAAAGCCCTAGCCAAATGAATTTCTTGTTCATAAATTGTATATGAACATTGGCTCCTGTTTCGAGGGCCTGTTATTGCTCTATGACATCATTAACCAAGTAACCATTTGACTGTTTTTCCTAAAAGCCTAAGTCCACATTAGTGAAACTTATTTTTAAAAAAATCTACACCAGTTATTCACTCTATTTCATTATCTTAATGGGATGATGAAATACCTACAAGCTTTACTAGGATTCATGTTACTGTATTCTCTCAGGCTTGAAGTTTCTAGAGTGGCTATTTTTTAAAGAGAAGAGTACAAGGTGATATTCTGGATAAACAAAGCAAAAGAGGAGAATCTTGAATATTTTATGTATACAAATTTTATTATATGGCGATGATCGTAATATAGCAGATTTGTGCATTAGATAAAAATCCCTAATGTTTCCAAGAGATTGTAATATGTAATATTCCATGGAAGCCACTCAAGTAACACTGTGTATTGTGAGTTATCCATCTCAACAAGAAACAAAGTCTTCCCAGTTAACTGAAATCCAACCATTATCCCCAAAGTTCACTGTAGGCGTGCCTCTTAGCCCTCTCTCCCAAACTTTCAACAGAGTTAATTTACTGATTTTCTCTGACCACAGTGAGGACCACAAAATAAGTAACTTGGAGGAGGAAATTAAAATAGATTACAAATGTAGACTCTAAATAAGACCTAAATTGGTTCTGCCACACATTACATGCAAAATAACTGTTCCCTAATCCATCCATGGATATGTACTTGTTCTCTCTGCATTGGTAGCCATGGCTTCTCCAGATCTTGAGCTGTGGTCAAACCCTAGTGCTAACCCAGTAGTCTGGGAGTACAGTCTAAAGTTGTACTTTAAGACGGCCATTTTTTCTTCCTGTCTGATTTCTCTGGAGTGCAGTTTCCACTTTGTTTTTCATTCTCTCCCCTTGTTAGATTCACAGGACCTTCTTCCTCTTTCACCATGTCAAAACCCATGCTTTCTAATGTGCCTGTGCACGCAGACACTTTCATGCATCACATGCTTTCACTCATGTGCAAATATCCGCATGCTGACACACTGTACATATTCATGATGCATGCACCATACAGAAGTTTGTGCCACATATACTGAATACTCAACTAGAACACACTGTCATGGATAATCATATACTCCACTTAACGATGCACATGCAGGCTCACCCGTGTGCTACACTCAACTTCACATGCTCTCATGAACACACACTTGCACACTACACACTCCTACCCCTGAACTCAGATTAGACTCCCTTCACCCATCCCCTGCCCATCTCCTCCCAAACTAAGGCTGGTTTTTTAGATTCTCTTCTGTTCCAACAGTTAATCTAGAAAATACACTTCATCTGAATCAATTTAAATGAACTTTACTTTGTGCTTTCGAAACCCCTATAAGTCACTTGTGATTTGAGGAATACACAATGTTAAAGATCTCAGTGACTTGTACCATGGAGAATACAGATTCTTCTTGCCTTGTCAGCCCTGTGTGCACTGAGGGGTCCAGACTAACAGAAACCGATGGCTGTTAATCCAAACCACCATTGTAGGGCAAGTCATATTCCTCACCAACTTGATGAAGTTGAAGATATAAAGGGAAAGCGTCCCGTGAGATTGTCTTTTAGTTGTCTTAAAAACCACTTTGTGGGGCCGGGGAGTTAGCTCAGTGGTTCCGGCGCCTGTCTTGCAAGTGCAAGGACCCGGGTTCGATTCCCCGGTAACCACATACCTATACTGGGTGTGGAGACTCACGCCCAGCAGCAATCAGTACTACATACCACAGTGCCGGGCCTGGTGGCTCACGCCTGTAATCCCAGCATTCGGGAGGCAGAGGCAGGAGGATTGCTGTGATGTGAGTTTGAGGCTGAGCTCAGGGCCAGCCTGAACCACAAAAGTGAGATCCTGTCTCAAAAAAACAAAAAAACAAAACAAAACAAAAAAACCACTTTGTGGGATTTAGCTCAGTGGTTCTGGCACCTGTCTTGCAAGCACAAGGGCCTAGGTTTGATCCCCGGTAACTGCATACAATACTGGGTG
>PVIR01028498.1:0-21921 GCA_004026965.1 Petromus typicus | reverse complement strand
TTGTTTTGGGTCAGCAAAACTTGATTATGATGTACTGAGTGTCTACAATTAAGCCTGCCTCTGCCTAAAGGACTGGGATGAGGGGCTTGACTTCCTCTTCAACTCAGAAAAGCAAAAGGAATGCTCACTGGCCCATGTTGGAGGTGACCGAAGGCCAGAGACAGCCATGGCCTTGGGCTTCACTGGTGTGCTCTGCCCCACCCCCGCCCCTTTTTCCTTGCTCAACTGCTGCTTTGTGTTCTGCCTCTTATTTTTTAATCTACTGATCCCTCTCTTAACACTTCTGCTGCCGTGCTGTGCTAACTCCTACGCATCCCTCAGACCTGCGCTAGCTAAGTCCTTAGATTTCTCCCCTACCTGCAGTCTAATGCCCTGCACACCCACACAGCACCCTGTGTGTCCTCCTGAAGCATTACAAAAAAATAAGTTTGGCCCAGAAAGTGACAGGTGTTAGGTGTAAAAGAATGGAAGTCGAGGAAAGCAGGACAACCTGAGCTTTGAAGGGTACAAGGGGACCAACAGGCATCGGGGTGAGGGGAACAAGGGCACTGTGCGTGGGGAACAGCCTCGGCAAAGGAGGTCTCACACAGTTGAGGGGCTTTGAGCTCAACAGTTGTAAATTATCAAGGGACCTAGCATGATTGTGCCCACCTGTAATCCCAGCACTCAGGAGGCTGAGGCAGGAGGATCATACAAGTTTGAGGCCAGCCGGGGATACATAGTGAAATCTTGTCAGAAAAAATGTATATACCAGTTTTATACATATGTAAAATCAGATAAATATTTTAGTATGTCAAAAGGGGCAGAAACCAGATAATTTTCAAATTGTCAAATTTATAACTGATTTTATAGTAACTTTAGTCTAGTATATAATACAAAATTATTTTTGTTTTGCAAAAAGATTTTTTAATTGCTTTTTTTCCTGGTAGGCCAGGGATTAAACCTAGGATCTGTACTTGCTAGGCAAGTCTTCTGCCAAGGAAATGGATCTCCAGCCTCCAGCTGTTTGCTGCCCACTTACATCTACAAATGTCAAAAAAGCTATTTAGTTTGAGCAAAAGACCCTGAGATGCACTCCACTGGCTTCGGTATGCCTTGGTTTTGAGCCCAGAGGTGCTTTATTAGTGAGCTAAATCTCCCCCTTTTTTTTTTTTTTTCCCAGTACCAGGGATCGAACTTAGGATCTTGCACTTGCCAGGCAGGCACACCATCCCTGACATACACCCCTGGCCCTCTTTATTTTTGGAGACAGGGTCTCACTAACTGCTTTGCTGAAAATCAAAATTTGCCATCCTCCTGCTTCAGCCTCTCCAGTGCTGCGCTATAGGCATGGGCCACCACAGCTGGGGCGGGTCTGGCTCTAGAAAGGTTTCAGAGAGTTTCACATGGACTCCCAGGAGGATCTGAAAGTCTTTCCACAGGAGGGGCATGAAGCAAGTTCAACCTTAGCCCTGTGAATTCTCCTAACACCTGCTCCCCTGTCTTCTAATTTCATAATCTCATTCTTGGTTTGTTTTCTTTCAAATCACCAGAGACCAAGAGATTAGTAGCAGCTGGGTACAGCTGCATAATTCCCAGCTACTTGGGAGGCTGAGATGGGAGGAATGCAAGTTCAAGGTCAGTATGGACAATTTAGCAAGACCTTGTTTCACAATAAGGGCTAGAGATGCAGCTCCGTGTTATGGTGCCCCTGTGCTCAGTGTCCATAAAAATTAAAGGGGAAGAGAGAACAAAAGAAAAGTAGGGTAAAGGGACAGGGATGCCGCTCAGTGGTACAGCGCTCATCTACCATTTGAGAGGCCCTGGGTTCAGTCATCAGTACCACAACAAAATAATAAGGCTTAAAAAATGTATGGACTTCTCTGTTTGGAAAAATACTGTGCACAAGTTGAATTTTACCCAGCTTATATGGTGGTGTGAAGAGGATTAGAATGATGATTTCAGCCCACTGGGGATGGCCACAGAAATGTCAGCCAGTCTTGACTATTATGGGTGTTCATCTTCATTGTTGAAATAATCGCAGCCTACATAGGTCTAGTCAAAATAATTGAACTAACTACTCATGTTTGACTCTTCCCCTCTCCCGCATATATAATTACAATTATGATTATCCCTGCTATTACTCATTAAGTACCCAGTGCTGGATTCAGTTCTGGGTCCTGACAAGGTGAGTCTGGCTGCTCCCGGCTCGCCACTCCGTGAACTCTGCACACGCATACATGGCAATTCCGTGCCCTTGCACATGTCCCCGTTTTATGGTCTCTCTGTTGCCTGGGCTGACCTCAGACCTGGAGATCCCCTTTCCTCAGCCTCCTAAGTGGCCCGGATGACAGGTGTGTGTCTGCACACCTGGGAACACTGTGCTTTTCACATGTGCTCCTGCTGCAAGAACAGCAGTTAATGCGAAATGTGTGGGCTTGGTAATCAGATTTATATTTAAATTCTGCTCTGCAGCTGGCCCTCAGCAAGTCATGTAGCCTGTGCTTCTGGATAATACCTACCTCTTCAGGAGCAGAAAGTCCAGTCTTAAGTGCGTGGCCCTCACTAAGATTTACTGTTAGAGCAGTGGCGTGGCTTTTCAGTAGTAGACGTTTAACCCAGGGTACACTACTCATGTGCTCTTACCCTGAGTTCTTCTCCTGTTTAGAATTTCGAGTGAGGGTCTCCCTAGATTATAATTGCCCACTTTCGTGCCCAGCCTCCCAAGTTGCTGGGATCGTAGGCATGTGCCCCTCTGATCAGCTCAAAGTGGTAGTTTTTCACAGCTGGCCCCTACTTCATAGATCAGTTTAATTGCTGGCTCTGCAGAGCCTAAATGGTTCATGGTCCCCCGAGCCCAAGGTTTTCTTTGCTCTCTTCTCTGGTCCTCCCGTCAGGTATAGAAAGATCATTCTTAAACATTCCCACTCTCCTTCTCAGCTGTTTCCTTTGCAATTCACTTCTACCTTTCCCATCACCAGCCACCCCAGCACCCGGACACCTTGCAAATGCTCTCAGATGCTCTACCCCACTGCCCTCCTGTTACCTCAAGGCTAACACCTAAATAGAACAGATTCATTTTATGGAATAATGCTTAACTGTGTATATTGCACGCTGATACTTCCATTTTATTCCATTCTATTCTAAAATTTCTGGCTGAAATCCATAAATCAGGCTATTTTACAACCTCAGTAATGTATGAATTTAGAAACCAACCAGCTTGCTGGCTGTATCCCTCGACTCAGTTACTCAAAAGGCTGACGGCAGGAAGACCACTTGAGCCCAAGAGTCCAAGGCCAGCCCGAGGAACATAGTGAGACCTCACCTAAAAAGTGAATAAGTAAAATATAGTAAAAACAAAAACAACCAGGTCATTTGAGACTTGATATCTAGAGCTGAGTGAAACTCACTTGTAGAGACCTTGCCTAGCAGGGACAAAACTCTGCTTTCAATTCCCAACATCACACAAAAAATAAGTCCCCATGGGGCATGCCCTCAGTCGAGGCAGAAGGATCATCGTGAGGTAGAAGCCACCCTCTGCTACATAGTGACTGCAAGGCTAGCCTGAACTCTATAGACCCTGTCACATACACAAAGAAAGTCTTCTGCTTCTCTTTCCACAACCAGAAACTCAATAGGCAACCCTCCAAAAAATCTGCTTGAAGGCTGGGGATTTAGCTCAGTCGCACCACTGCCTACCTTGCATGGACAAGGTTGTGAGTTTGATCCCTGGTACTTTAATAAATAAATAGCTTGAGGGCCGGGGATTTAGCTCAGTGGTTCCGGCACCTGTTTTGCAAGCAAGGGCCTGGGTTCAATCCCCGATAACCACATATAATACTGGGCGTGGAGATTCACACCCAGCAGCAATGAGCACCACGTACCACAATTCAGGGTGTAGTGGCTCACGCCTGTAATCCCAGCACTTGGGAGGCAGAGGCAGGAGGATTGCTGTGATGTGAGTTGGAGGCTGAGCTCAGGGCCAGCCTGAACTACAAAGCGAGACCCTGTCTCTAAATAAATAAATTGAATAAATAAATAGCTTGACACACTGAATTGAAAGAAGGTTCACACAGCCAAGTAACCAGCTGAAAAGGGAAGACTGTTAGAAAAATAGCCCACGTGATTTTACAGGGCACCAACTCTTAAGCCTCCAGGTCTGGGAGGCAGCAGGGCACGGTGAGGACTTTGGCAACCAGAAAGCACGGGGCCATGTCAAAAAAAGACAGCTCTGGCTGGGGAGTTAGCTCAGTGGTTCCAGCGCCTGTCTTGCAAGCACAAGGACCAGGGTTCGATCCCCCAGTAACCACATACCATACTGGGCGTGGAGACTCACGCCCAACAGCAACCAGTACCACATAACACAGTGCAGGGCGTGGTGGCTCATGCCTGTAATCCCAGCACTCGGGAGGCAGAGGCAGGAGGATTGCTGTACTGTGAGTTTGAGGCTGAGCTGAGGGCCAGCCTGAACCACAAAGCGAGACCCTGTCTCAAAAAACCTAAAAAAAAAAAAGACAGCTCCTATTCAATACTAGATGATTCCTACCACCTTGAGTGCCCAGTGTTGCCACGTATAGTCCAGGCTGGCCTTGAACTTGCTTTGTAGCTGGCCTGGAACTCATGGCACTATTCCTGTCTCAGCCTCCAGAGTGCTAGGATTACAGGTGTACACCATCACAACCAACAGTCACAATTGTTAAGTGCTGGTAACTAATTTTTAAAAATTTATATATGCCAAGAAAACATCCAGCAGGGCCAGGTATGGTGGCACATACTTTGTAGTCCCAGCACTCTAGCAGGCTCAGACAGGAAAATGGAGAGGTTGAGCCCACCTCAGGCAACTCAGACCTTGTCTTAAAATAAAAAATAAATAAAATAAATAAAGAGTTAAGAATGTAGTTCAGTGTAAAAGCCTTTGGTTCAATCCCCAGTAGCAATAAAAAAAAAATTCAAATGGAGAAAACGTTTTCTTGCATAACTTTAAAAAAACTTCCAAATTCTCACCCTGGCTTGTGCATTTGAGAGAGTGACTTACCTTGAGAGTTAATTGGGGCCAATTGTGACCAGCCTGACTTGTCGCTGGCACCAAAACATCTGGCCAAACTCGCTTTGCTCTGCGAGCAGTCGCCTCCGCCCTCCCCCTCCACACTGGAGTCCACAGCTCACTATTTTGAAAGCACGGTATGTACCTTTCAGCACATGAAAAGGGAGGGGGACAGCGAATCCTGGGATAAGAATTTAGCTCACAGTTAAACCCTGGTAGGATGAAATCACACGTTGGGGACAAAAAACAAACAAACAAACAAAAAACCTCCCTCTTTTCCACATGATAAATGAGGTGACAAATCAGCAATGAAGAAAGGTGATTACCTTTTCCCTCTTCTATTTTAGCTTTTCCTATTTCTATATTAACCCTTTGCCCAGAGCTTCCGTTTGCCAAAGAGGCTGGATTCCAGCTTTGTAACGCTGCTCAAGATTGGTCTATTTCCAGCACCGAAGGAGAGATTCAAATAAAGGCAAAGCTAGCAGAAGCCTTCCTCCCAGGGATCCGATCTGCCCTCGCACGGCTTATATGTACTCTATCCCTCCTCCCAGGGACCCGAGGATGGTTCACTCCAACGCACCCTCACCTTTCTCATCATTCTGTCCCGGAGAGTTTGCCACTGCGAATGCATAGCAGCTAAGCCCAACATATGCAAGATGCGTGGGATGCAATCTGGCGAAGATGCTTATGTTGAAGTTAAGACTAGAAACTATTTCAGCTAGACTTTTATATGCAGTACATTTAATCCCCACGTGATCTCTATTTTTGCACAGGACGTTAACTGAGGTTTGGAGATGTTACTTAAATTCAGATCATACAGTAGGAGACGGGACGAGGATGTAAACCCACCTAGTCTGTAGCTGTCTGTAATGAAGAACTACAAATACCAGCATCCCATGCCATAGTCCACTGCGCAAACGCACCCTCCCAAGGCCTAGTCCTAGTGGTTGAACTCGAAGCCCAATCAGCGCTGCGGGACCTTGCGCCCTAACCAATGGGAAGGCTGTTGCTAACACACAAACTATTTTTAGCTACTGACCTTCTGGGACCCAGGAGTGAGCCGGGTCTTACTGCCAGGGTGGAATACGCACAGAGAGAAGTGGAGAGGGGAGGTTGAACCAAGGAAGGGCGGAGAAGGGGCGTGTGTATGACGCTCTGTGCCTTGCTGACGCACGAAGCAAGTAGTCCCTGGTGGTGCCCCAGGGCCGAGCGATCAGCCCGTGGGGGATGGGGACTCTCTCGGGCCCAGACTACCTCCTCCCTGTCTGTAGAGTTTGCCCTCCAGTCTGGCAGATCTCTCTGCTGCTGTCAAGGAGAACGTTTAAATCCCCACGCTACCGCTGCTCTCTGCCCTTGCCAAAAAAAGTGATCAAGGAAAATAAAAATGCAAACTGCTCGTAATTGGAAACTTTCCGATTTAACTACCACACGTGGGTTCGGAGGCAATTGCCGGGCCGGAACCGTCAGGGTTGAGAAAGAAGGCGGGGGAGAGAATTGAGGAAGGGGCGCTCCTAGGAGAGAAACGACTTCCGGAGCACGTCCCCCCACCCCCGGGGCCCGGGACTCGCGGTGTGGCAACTCATCCTCCTGTGACCTCACCGAGCACAGCTCTCCTGTCCCAGCCCTGTGCCTTACACTGTCACAAAAAGGCAGAGTGACCTGCATAGCTAGACCCCGACCAGAAAACCTGGAGCGCCTGGTCTTGGGTTTGGCGAATCTTGCTTGCATCGCCGCCCAAGGGACCGTCTCGGGTGTCCAAACCCAGCGCCCCTGTAGGAGCGGGAGCCTCCTCCTTCCCCCGGTGGCTGGCTGTCACTGGAAGAAATGTGGCTTGTCTTGTCTCTTTCGGGGGTCGCCAGACGGGGAAAGCAGACATGGGCCTCCGCAGAGGGACCGCGCCGTCGCGGAGCTGGTACCCTGCCGGTCTTCTCCTGGCACGAGGAACCGGGAACCGGAGGCGGCAGGTGGAGGAAAGATAATCGTGGCGTTTCGGCTTCTCCCTCTCCCACCCAGCTCCCCCACCCCGGCCCAAATTCTCCCTCGCCACGTTCTCCGACGAGGCGCGTGACCCTGGAAGTCTCGGGCAACCCCGAGTTTAGGTCCAAAAATGTTTCCAGAGCCCGCGTCGTGTTTCAGTTCACTGACCCGAGAGACCCTAACTGGAGCAGTGCGATCGCCGCGGGGACAATCGGACCCCCAGAGTCGGAAGGATGTCCGCGCCGAGGTGGCCTAGGCGGAGGACCAGTGCCGTCGGCGTTCGGGCAGGTGTAGGGCTAAAGCGCCGGCGGGTGAGTTCTCGAGGGAGCTGGCGATGCAGGCCCCTCCCTGCGACGGCCACTCATCCAGCGCAGCCACCCGAGCACCCCGTGTCCCTGCCGACGTGGAGCCCACGTCCACCTGGGGAAGCACCTTACAAGGTGAGCAAGGGCTCAGACAGAGGCTGAGAACCTGAAGGCAAGAAATAGGCCGCGGTGGCGCTGGGATGGGGGGAGGAAGGTGTACGGCCTTGAGAGAAGGTAATCGACCTAGGGGTTGGGGGACGCACAGGCGGGCCTCGAGGGCAGCCTGGCACGCTCCCCGCCGGGCACCCACGGGTTAAGGCAGGCGGGCGGGAAGTAGTCCCGGCTGCGCGCCCGGCCCCGCCCCGGCGGGGCGGAGGGACGCATCACGCAGGGGTGGGGAAGCCAGATCCGTGCGCAGGGTTGCTAAGGGTGAAACTTTTCATTGACTTTGCTCACTTCGATCCCGGGCGCGGGAAGGTGCGGGTCGTCCGCGGAGATCAGCCAGTGGCTCGGACGACGCGGGGGCCAGAAGGGCAGCACCGCCCCCCGGCCACGAGCCAGACCATCCTCCGCCCCGCGACGCGAGCTGTCTCGCGACTCACCATCCCCGCGTTGTCGCCGCCGGCCGGCCGCTCCGCCCGCTCTCCGTCCCCCGCTGCCAGGCTCGATCTCCAAAAGAAAAAGCGGAAAGAATAACATTGAAAGTAATAACCCATCATCCCCTCCTCGCCCCTCACACCTCAACGAAGAAAAGAACATACTGGGCCCCGGCCTCGCGGCGCCGGGGAAAACTGGGAAAGCGACCTCCGCCCCGCGCTCGGGACCTCCGCGGCCGGAGAAGCCGCCCCGCCGCGGCGGGGACCAGAGTGAGTGCGGGGGGACGCGGGAGGGGGGCACCGACGCCTCTGGCCCGACTCCTTCCCCACCCCGCCCCGCGCTTGCCTCTGGCTGGGGGTGGGGGGGACACTCCACGTCGCTGTCGCTGCCTGCTTTGGAAATGGCCATCATTTTCTTTTCCCTGTAGACCCCCCGTTTTCCTGTGCTCTTTTCTCTCACTCTGATCCTGGGGTACATAGAGCCCCCCTCCCAGTTCCAAGAGAGGCCCCTCCTGGGTGGGGTGCTTGTCTTCTCTTTCCACCATCTCCAGCTCCTCGTATCCCAAACACTTGCTAGATTTTCTTGCTATCCAGAGATACATAACTCATACCACCGTTAAATAAATTAGAAGGAGGAAGGGGATCCGAGCCTTGTTTCTCTGTTTTTCCCGTGTGCGAGGAAGGGGAGGCGGTGATTATTAGTATTTCTGGCCTTACGAAGCCTTAGGGATGGAGTGGGAGACGTTTTTGGCGATGGGACCTATTTGTAGAGATAGTCTTTGGGCTGCTGAGCCAGAATTCATTCCAGTTTGAGCTTTTTATCCTCCTCTGTGCTTTAAAGGAAATCTGGGAAGAGAGAGAGGGGAAAAAAGAAGTGTCTGTAGAACCTTGCCAGTGTGGACTGATCTCAGTGGGGTTCCTGGGAGGAAAGGCCCGATTCCTGAACTCCCTCCCCACCTGTCCGGAGGCTGGGCTGTGCCCTTGACCAGAAACCTGGGGAGGGAAAGGAGGAAGCAGGCAGAAGACTGGCAGCCCGCAGGTGCTCCCCTCCCTGGAGCAACCAGAACCCCACGCTTCGGGCTTCAATTTGGGGGGCAGCAGAGAGGGTCCCAGTAGCCTGTTTAGGGTCTAGCCTAGCTTTTGTCGCTTGGTTCTCATCTTGGATTTCCCAGTAGAAAAACAGCCTTCTTGTATTCTTGGGCGCCTGCCCCCATCCTTCTCTTAAGGCTTGGGAAAAGCAGCTTGTGTGGGAGGAAGGATTAGGGAGGTTTAACACCCTGTAGGGGAGCTTTGCGGAGGATATGGTAAATCTAGTCCCAGGGTAGGCCTTGCAGTAGGAGGAAACTCACACAGTAAATTTATTTTTTAAGTATTAAAGATGTTGTCCGGGTTTCGGATCTACAGTTTTCCTTCCGTGCCCAGGAGCCTTTTCCCATTCCCCTCGCCCATCCAGGTCTGGTTACTCGGACTTGGATTAGAGGAGGCGTGAGGTTTGGGGCCTGGCGTCGGGCCTTCTAATTGTCCGCCCAGCGCCTCCTACAGCTTAAGTGGTAATTTCTTTGGCCAAGAGGACCAAAGAACTGAGCCTAATTCCTGCCTTTCCTTTCCTGGCGGTGGGGGTGCTGGAGCCGGGTCCACTGGGCATTCAGTGAAAAGGGCTTTCTCTCTGGATCTACTGTCCCTACTGCAATGCCAGACGGCGACTGTCCAGTCCAGCCCGTGCAATACAGATCAAGAAGCAGGGTTGGCGGCGGGGTAGGGGGACGTGGCTTTATCCGTCCCAACCCACACCCTTCACCCTTGGGGGGGGGGGCGGGGAACCTTAGAGGTAGACCCCTAATTCAGCAGTCTTGGGAGAATGTGAAGAGAAAGGACGGAAAGTTGAGCCCCTCGTAAAACCTAGACACGGTGCGGACGCGGTGAGGCGGTGCACTACGCGAGGAGGCCTTGTCGGTAGATGTACAAGAAATGATTTCGACGATGGGAGGGGGCGCCGCCCGCCTCAGCGCGCATGTGCATCGGAAACTTTTCCTTGGCTTCCGACCCCGGCCGGGTCCCCCTCCTGAGCATGCGCTGTCGCTATCGGCAGGCAGACGGCCTCGCGGGGCGCGCTGGGAAGTGTGGTGTGCCCAGAAGTAGGTCACGCGCCGGCGCTCGAGGAGCGAGGAGCGAGGAGCCAGCGGACGGGATTCCCAGGGTGCTGAGCGTGCGCTCTCTGCCCGTGCAGGGTGAGGCCGAGTTTGGAGCGCTCTGCCCCGGAGAAAGTCCTCAGTATCGGGCCCGGAGTAGTTTAAGTGGACTGTTTGGGAGACCCGATGGGAGACTGGGCGGGGTACAGACAGCACAAGTTCCAGAAGCCATCATCTTCCTTTCACCCAGTCTCCGCCTGGGACCTCGGGATGGGACAGGGTCTTTCCAACTGGGTGGCAGCCTGAGTCTGGCTCTCCTGGGGCATCGGGTTACTGATCTTTAAGCACCTATTGCCTTGTCTTCTTACCCCTTCCCCGTTCCCCTACACTCCTTTACTTGAATCCAAGTACGTTGATTACTTGACTGTAGGAAGATTTTGAATGCTAAGTGTTGCAGTGCCTGGATATTTGTATAGGTTTGGGGCCAAATTCCTTCACCGTTGTCCCTCTCAACTCCCTAACCCTCATGCTGGGAATCTGACCCAGAGCCTTGAGAGTATAGCTGTTTCTTTTTCCTTGTAAAACAAAACTTACCCTTTTTTCTTCTTGAAAATCTTGTTTTGCACTCTCATCAGTAGTTCTTTCTAGAGTCCGCACTGATGGAGGCCTCCTTCCAGCTTCATGCCCCCTTCTCTTGTATCTATCTTTCACTTTCTAACTCTGAAGTCAGGCTTGTGGTGCACACCTGTCATCCTAGAAGTCTGGTGGTTGAGGCAGGAGATCGCTGCGAGTTTGAGGCCAGCCTGGGCTATATAGTGAGCTCTAAGCAAGCCTGCACTACAAAGGGAGACTGTCTCAAAAACAAACACTCTTTGATACAAAAGTCAGCACAAGCAATCTGTATCGAGGTTTAACTTTGTGACTGGATGCAGACAAGTAAAATAGGGTAGGATTCTAAAACTGGAAAACACTTACATTTGCAATTTTTGATACTTTGACAAAGAGGGAGATTTGGCCTCCCCCATGCCCCATAACTACTTTTTCCAACCTTTTGCCAGGAAAAAATCTCGAGTCCTCAGCAGCTGTTTAATGAATCTACTTGTTTTGTTTATTGAAAGATGAAGGATTTCTAAGCTTTCTAATCTGACCAGACTTCTGTCATTATTTTAAAATTAATCTCTAGAATTTGTCCATAGCCTTCTAATGAACAAACTCACCCGAATGGTCACTCCTATCTTTAGCTGAAGACAAGACAGCACCAGTGCTTTAATCTGGTGTCCCATAAGCTTCTTGAAGTCAAAATTAGAGCCTGAGCTGATCCAACAGAAAATCTCATTCTGGTCGTCTGGCATTTTTGTAAGGTCCCAACCCACAGCCCTGGCCCAGCTTGTTCTCCAGTTAAAGAGGCAAAGGTGGCATTATATGCTTCCTTCTTTGTGCGGCACCATCTCTGAGGTATAAATTGGTGTGCAGCTTCAGCTGCTTATGCTGCAGAAAATGGTTCTCTGGGCAGGGCTGATGACAGTGCTTCTATTGTATTTGGGGGCAGGAGGCTTATTTCCCAATGACTTTGGCCTACATTTCAAATGCTTGCGTTCTGAGGCTGAACTGTTCCAGGGGTGTTAACTAGAGAGGTAATTATACAGTAAAGTTTAAGGAGGCCTAAAAAGATGTAGAACCCCTCTGGTCTGGGCTGGATACTACTACAAGGCCACTCCAGTACCTCAGGAGAAGTGTCTTGTGTTGATTTCAAGTCTGTTTTACTTTTCAGTATCTATTTGCAAACACCATCTTTAATAACATGTCCGTTTTTGACAACTGATGCGAACTTCTGTCTCCTCTCTGAGGGACACTTTTGGTAGACCTAGATGTCCCTTTCAAATCTCCCTTCTTAAACTGGGCACAGTGGTGTGCACTATTCCCTCCCCAGCCAGGTTTGCATTCGATGATGAACCCAATCCTTATAAACAGCCCTTTATACTTTTTACTGTTCTTCTCTTTAAACCTAAAAGGACCTTGGAATTGGTCTGCCCCGATCGTGAGCAGATGTCTGAAGAGACCTGCAGGCCAAGCCTCTGTTGGAGGCTGGACCAGGAGAAGCCAGGTTTCCCAAACGCTGAGCCAGTGGCCGTCTCGGGATGGACGGGCACCTCTACTGCCTCCGCAAGCCTGTGTGTCTCAGATGTGGAGTGAGGCTTGCACCCCATCAGGCCACTGACATTGCTGCCTCCAGTTGACCGCACATGTCTTCTCAGATACATTCACCCCAGAAATCTATTTTCCTGAAGATTTAGTCCCGAAAGTGCCCATAGGAGCCACAGGCTGGGGCCTGAGAGTTACAGGGAAATGCCTGGGGCCAGGTTCCCCCTCCTAGAGTTGGTCCGTGCGTCCTTATTTGCCCCTTCATGGAACCAGAAGGATTCGAATCAGAATCCAGCCCCGAGCCTGTCACAGGCCCGCAGTCGCCCTTGCCGGGTCACAGCTCCTACTTGTTTGGGAGCTGAGCTCAGCAGCGCGGCCTCACCCAGGGGTTTGGCTGGGGACTCGTCCTTGCCCTGCCCCCTCAGAGAGGCCCTTCCCCGCCCAGTGTCTCCCAGAGCGAGTCCATCCCAGAGCTCCCCTTTAGGAGAACTGGATCAGGATCTGTGGCTCTTGGTACATCATAGATCATCTTCCTGAAACCTGAGGCTGGCCCAGGCCGGCCTCAGCCTCCAGCCTGGGGGAGTCTGGCTGAGAGAGAATCCCAAAATATCCAGCGAGTGTTTACCTTGGCTGCCTCCTGCAGGGATCTCCAAACACCTGATAAATCTGACCCTGAGCCAAGGACAGGTGGGTAGATCTTCCCTGGGAGAGTGAGTGGTAACGGTCAGCAGCTGCAGGCCGTGGGGCGACAGAACGTTTCTCCTGCTCTCTCTCCGCTGCTCTGTGTGGATATACTGGGGAAGGTGCTGGGGGCTGAACACAGGGTCTTTGCGCTGTGACTTTCTTCTGAGCCTCAGTTTCCTCATTGGTAACAAGACTATCATGAGTCTCAAGGCTGTAAAATGGCTCTCTGTAGAGTGTTGTACTTAGCAGACAGCTATGACTTACAGGGCATGGTACAGAAATCAGGGTGCTGAGTTTTCCATCAGCTTCAAGGTTACAGTATAACACACACACATACACACACCCCAGAACTTACTCAGTCAGAGAAGGGCTGGCCTTTCCTGGCTGTCTCGGGAATGCTGTGGTGAAGCCACACCCCCACACTGTTCCAGCCCAAGACAGAAGTGTAAAATCTTTAGCTTCCTCCTTCCGTTGTCAGGGACACGAGTCACTGCACAGGAAGGAGCGCTGGTGACTTTTCACTGGGGCTGGGACTCCAGTCACATGAATCTGTCCTCCCGGCCCCATGGCTGCACGTGCCGAGGCTCTGTGTGGGTTTGTAAACTGCCTTCCTGACTCTACAGGGTGACCAACCACCCAGACAGCCTGCAAGCTGGGGACAAAAGGATAGTCTCAGGAAAAAGGCAAGACTGTCACAGTCAGAGACGCAGCCCCGCAAGGGAACCGCTGCAGGGGAAAGCAGGGCTTGGAGGACAGCAGTGCGAAGAGCACTGAGAGTGTGAGGAGGACCTGTCATCTCAGTCTTCTGGGTGGCAGAGGCAGGGGGCTCGAGGCCAGTCCAGGCAACTTAGTGACATAGTAAGACTCTGTCTTGCAATTTATAAAAAGCCTCCTTTCTCATTTCCCAGGACTGTCCAGAGCCCAAGGCTGCGCACCGCGTGTCTCCTGCCCCTGCCCTGCCTCTCCGTCTCAGACAGACCATGCAGCTGGAGATCAAAGTGGCCCTGAACTTCATTCTCTCCTACTTGTACAACAAGCTGCCTCGGCGCCGCGCAGACCTGTTTGGGGAGGAGCTGGAGCGATTGTTGAAAAAGAAATACGAAGGCCACTGGTACCCTGACAAGCCGTTGAAGGGCTCTGGCTTCCGCTGTGTCCACATCGGGGAGATGGTGGACCCCGTGGTGGAGCTGGCTGCCAGGCGGAGTGGCCTGGCAGTGGAGGATGTGCGGGCCAACGTGCCCGAGGAGCTGAGTGTCTGGATCGACCCTTTCGAGGTGTCCTACCAGATTGGTGAGAAGGGGACTGTGAAAGTGCTATACTTGGATGACAGCGAGGGCGGTGGTGCCCCGGAGCTGGACAAGGAGATCAAGAGCAGCTTCAACCCCGACGCCCAGGTATTTGTGCCCATCGGCAGCCAGGACAGTTCTCTGTCCAACTCTCCGTCCCCATCCTTTGGCCAGTCACCCAGCCCAACGTTCATCCCCCGCTCCGCACAGCCCATCACCTTCACCACTGCCTCCTTCGCCGCCACCAAATTTGGCTCCACCAAGATGAAGAAGGGTGGCGGGGCATCGAGTGGGGGCAGTGTGGGCAGCAGCGGGGCAGGAGGCCAGCAGCCACCACCGCAGCAGCCGCGCATGGCCCGCTCGCCCACCAGCAACCTGCCGAAGCACAAAGGCCTGTCTTTGTCTATGCATTCACTGAACTTCGTCCCGGCCAGCCCGGCACCTCAGTCCCAGCTCTCACCCAATGCCAAGGAGTTCGTGTACAGTGGCGGTGCCTCACCCAGCCTCTTCTTTGATGGGGCTGATGGCCAGGGCAGTGGGGCCGGCACCTGCAACAGCAGCAGCTTTGACGTGGCTCAGGTGTTCGGGGGTGGCACCAACAGCCTCTTCCTGGAGAAGACGCCCTTCGTGGAGGGCCTCAGCTACAACCTGAGCACCATGCAGTACCCCAGCCAGCCGTTCCAGCCCGTGGTACTTGCCAACTGACCACGAGCCACCCGCGGGCCCCGGAGCACCCCAGACCACCAGCGGGAGAGAGGAAAGGAGAGGCCGACAAGAAAGAGGAAGAGAGAAATACACAGAAAGATCTCCAGGCTTCTCCCTCTCACGTCTACACAAAGGACCCAGCCCAGGCATGGCGTGGGAGGGGCCCCCAGAGCATCGAGTCGTGTTTAACTCAACCCCTCGACTGTCTTCCTGCCTGCCTCTGATTTATTTGGTTGGTTTGGGTTTTGTATTTTTTTTCTCCTTCCTTTAGTTTTTCTACATGTAGTTTTCTATAGAGCATCTTTAATTAGTGGCTTCCTGTGCTGAGAATGGTCCAGATGTGAATTGCTGCTCCCTGACCCTCCCAACCTCCTTCACACTCCTACAAGGTTCATGTGGCCAAGCTCACAGGGAAGGAAGAGCTGCAGCTGGGGCCGGGCCTCCCACTGTAGGGAGAGGCTGGCCCTGTGTCACTGCCTCTGGCACCCAGTTATCCCCTCACTCAAAGCCATGCAACCTCAGCAGGTCTTCCTGCCCCCCAAGTAGCTCTGACCCCAGCCCCCACGCCCTCTCAGGTGGGCCGCCCAGCACCCTCCCCTGATAGCTGTGACTGACTGCAGGGAGGTTAGCACTGTGTTTAGCTAAGATACTTTCATCTCTGTCCTGTGTCCCTGTCCCACCCTCCCACGTGCCCTAGACCACCCTCGTGGCCCTGCAGACCCAGCCATTGACACGTGTGGCCGCCTTTCTCACTAATGCAGTCCTATCTGCTCTGGGCCTGAGATCGTGGGTAGGGAGGTGGGGTAAGTGTGTGCGTGTCCGTGTCCATGTCCGTGTGACTGTACGTGTGAGTGTGAGTGCACATGGTTTGCTGTCCTGTTCTAAAGGATCCCAAGCCATGTGACACTTCCTCTGGCTGTGATTCTGGGCTTCTGCAAGTGCTTATTTATGTTGTTGCTGGGATGGGCCAGGGGTGGGTAATCAGTCTTCATAGGGCAGGATCTGTGCTGGGTGACACTGGCTGAGCTAGGACACTCCCAGGGGAAAGCACTGCAGGAGGAACTGGTTTCCAGACTGCAGAGGAATCTGCACTTTTGTTTGTTTTTGACCAAAATAATAATTTCTTCTGAAGGACAAAGGGCATAACACCTAGAGAAGTCCCTAGACTTCCCAACCCTGCACCCCTGAGGGGTAGGGCTGGAATTGGTGCCACAGTGGGCGTCCTGGGCCTTGAAGGGAGACGTCCTGGTCTTCTGGTCATAGGTGTCATGTTAGTGCACATGCGCCCTGCCCTGCCTCTGAGCTTCCGGTACCTCGCCGGCTGCCCCCCATCCCCAGGGCCCTCACTCAGCCCCAGACCTGATGCTGGGAGGCGCAGTTTCCTGGGTAGCAGGCAGGCCAGCCTGCGCTTTCTAGGCCTTCGGGCTGCGGGACGGCGCATCCCCTGCTGCCTTGCAGAAGCGTGGGTCTCTTCAGCCCAGGTGGCAGTCTCCTTGCCCTGCTGCTTTGGCAGGTGGGGTGGGCTTTAGGGCCCCATCACCAGAAAGTGCCCGTGCCCTTGCCACCCTCCCCTGTGCCATCTTTTCAGGGGCCCCAACCGGGCACTGTGGTGGCAGTAGGTTGGGCCCAAACAGGCACTGCCAGCCTCCTCTCCGGGCACTGGGCACTGGCTCTACCTCCCCCAGTGGGGCAAGGCCTTGTCTTCTCAGCCCACACCATCTGTCCCCCTGCACCAGTCCACCCAGTCTGGGCCACCTTGCCCTCAGCTTGCACAGGTGACAGCCCAGGAAGACACATCTCTGGGAAAAGTCGGATCTGCCTTAGCCCCTTGCAACCCAGTCGCCCCCAGGACCCACCCCCATGCAGGCCGCCTCGCTCCCCAGCACACCAGGGCTGGGAGACCAGCCCCGTGGTGTCCGGAAAACCCGGAGAAAAGTGTGTTCAGGAGCACGACTCCAGCCTGGGCTCCGGGCCCAGCCCAGTCTCGTCTCAAATCTAGGCATATTTGCTTCAATTTTATTTTTTTTAAGAAAACAAAACCTGCACTAATTTACCTGGTTTCGTAGGGAAACTTTTTTTTTTTTATTTTTTACATTTTTTGGTGTCTGTTTGTATTGAATAATTTGCTACATTTGTAAAATGTAAGAGGTATATATAATATATGTATATTTCTAACGTAAAAGTAATTTTTTTCTTTTCAAGATTTTTTCTTAAAAAGAGGAGAGAAACCAATATTTTTTCAGGAAAAAACAAACTTTAAAATAAAAAAAGGAGAATAAAACCTTTTTCTCCCCTTTCCCCATCCTATCTATTCCTCTTTCCCAGGAACAAGTCGAAGGTGGGTTATTGTGTAAAGAATGTACACTGTCAGTCCAGAATGGTGTCTTTTTCTCAATGCAGTGACTCTAGATTCTCTAGTTTTCTCCCTAGGGACGGGAAGGGGACATTGAGGCAAGCGTGGAAAGATGCCAGGGGAGCAGGGTAATAACCATTTTTCTTTAGTGAAGGAGGAATACAATCAAGCATTTTGTATTCAGAATGTTGTGCAATATTTTGGAATGGAACATTGGTGTGTTTAGAGATTTAGTTTAAAAACGAAACAAAAAGATTGATCAAATCTGTACAGTTTATATTGTTCCAGATTTTTTTAAGTTTGTATTAAAAGCATGGTATATAATAGCCCTCTGCTTGCCCCTGGTTTGTTCTGCTTCCGGGTCCCTTTGGGATGGAGATGGGAGTGGCCCTGTCCCCGTGGGCCTCAGGACACATCTGGTGAGCTTCACACCACAGCAGAACTGGTCCAGTAGCGCTAGAATCGTTTCAGTGCTCCCGCTCCTGAGTTCCCCAAGGGGCTGACCTCCTTTGCCCTCAGCGCCACCCAAGGCCCTGGCCCGAGTTGAGCCCAGGTTACTCGAAGGTGTTCATGGAAGCCTAGTTATCCCTCAGCAGCCTGACTGATACAAGGAGATCATCTCCATCTCACAGGCAGGAGAGATCAGCTGCCTAAACTGCACCAGAGCGTGGTGAGGCGCGAGTCTGACGTATCTGGAGGACACTGTCGGGAGAGCCAGCCACAGCGCCCGCCTTTCAGACTCCTTTCCAGGTACTCCACAGAGCTGTGCTAGTTGCTATGGCCAGAGACAAGCTAGGCTTATGGGGCATCCACAGCCCAACACCGGCCCCATCCCTGTGTGGGAGCCAGGAGCCTTTGAACCCAGCTCTGACCTCTGGACAGGTCCCAGGAGTCTGGGGCACAGACCCTGTGCCTGGACACCAGGCCACTTGAGGGTCTCGCCCTCCTGTGGCCCTGTGTCCAGACTGGCCCTGGCTCCTCACCTGCTCCTGATTTGCATTTCTCTAGACACAGGGCCTGACTCCACAGCTGCCACCGTCCCTGCTGTCACCTGCTGTCACATGGACCTGAAGGGCCAGGTGCTGCCCTTGAGGGAATCACCCCACTGCCCTGGGGATCTGAGTCACCTCCGCTCTAAAACTGGGCTAGCAAATTACACCTTCTTGTGAAAATTAAATAATGAGTGGAAAATGCTGAGCCCACAAGTTGGTCTGTAGTAAACACGTAACGCAAGTAGCATTTTCATCATCATAGTCATTACTGTCCATCCTCCAATGCCATTGGCCAGCCTATCCCCCAATGCCATTGGCCAGCCCAGCCCAGCAGCAGCCAGCTACAGCAAACAGGCCAAACCCAAGGTAGCCTGCAGCAGGACCAAGTGGGGCAGAAAAGGGAATCGAGATGGAGCCTGGGCTGCTCCATGTCCTCTGCCTGGGTTGGCAGCAAGAGGGCATCCTGCCAGGGAACTCCATGCCCCTCCTCTCCAGGCCCCCAGCCTCACACCTCCTGAGGGATCAGGCCCTCTACAGATGTCCCCAGAACCTCTAGGAGTGTCTCCCTGGGCAGGGCGAGGCCATTGGTCAGACAGCAGGCAAGTCACTCTGCAAACTCTGCTGCCTGTGTCAGCGCTTCTAGGTCCGGAGATGCCACCGTCCTATCCCACCATTGCCACCTCCCTGAATGCGCCTAGCATGGAGGTGCACCAGCCCTCCTTTCCCTGGGCCTGCCCATCCAGACTGGCCAAGTTCTGTCCAGGCACAGCCTTGGACACCCGGACTGGAAGTCCCCAGGCCCCGGGTGACCTGAGCCTGCCCTGCTGTGCGTCTGGAGGGTCTCACTGCCAGCGGGAGAAGTGGGCTGCAGGTCACGGAAGCTGCCAATTCACTGTGTAACCTTGAACCTCTTTTGACATCTTTCCCGTGGGTGCAATGGGGACGTCAGGGCTAGGCCCCTGTCCAGCTAGGCCGTGCAGGCTGCTCCCCAGCCCAGCACCTCTTCCTGCCCCAGGAAGGACAGGCTGGTCCTGCTGGATCCCCTCAGGGCCTTATCAAAACTCCTGTGGGTCCACAGAAGGCAGGAAAGTCTGTGCTGGAGAAAAAGCCTGGCCAGGTGGCCTGGTGGGTCCTCTTCCAGCTCTGCCCTCATCTCTGTTCCTCAGCATTCAACACAGGGTGTCACTTAGTAGCAGTGTACACCATGATCCCTGGGACCCTGGATTCCATCCCCAGCACAAGGAACAAATCTAGCAACATGGAGCCCCCAAAATACTGTCACTGTGTTTTGTTTTCAGGAGAACAAAGTGCCAGCTCTCTGATTCAAGATTCTGTTGACCGGTGCCAGGGAGTTAGCTCAGTGGTTCCGGCGCCTGTCTTGCAAGTGCAAGGGCCGGGTTCGATTCCCTGGTAACCACATACAATACTGGGTGTGGAGACTCACGCCCAGCAGCAATCAGTACCACATACCACAGTGCCAGGCACAGTGGCTCACGCCTGTAATCCCAGCACTCGGGAGGCAGAGGCAGGAGGATTGCTGTGATGTAGTTTGAGGCTGAGCTCAGGGCCAGCCTGAACCACAAAAGTGAGACCCTATCTCAAAAAAAAAAAAAAAAAAAGATTTTGTTGACCACAAATGAGAAAATGGCACATGGTAAGGATGTGCACTCAGGAGGCTGAGGCAGGAGGACTTCAAATTTAAGGTCAGCCAGGATTGCTAGGAAGACCTTGTCTTTAAAAAAAAAAAAAAAAGGCAACCATAAACAATGACGGTAACTGGTGACCACGTGACACTTAGAAGGCATGTGATCAGCACGAGGGGACTTCCTGACCAAGGTGCTTACAACCTGTGATCTGAATTCAAGATCCCTTGGCAAATCCTGAACAGACAGCAGCAGAGGAACTCGATGCTTCAAAGGGTGAGAGGCAGAAACAAGCACAGGTGCTCAGGGTAGTGGCACAAGGTGACCTTGAAAAGGTGCCAGGATCACATCACAGGCTCTGCAGTCCTGGTAGAATTTTATTTCACTGCTAGTGGTAGACTCGGAATCCTGTATATAGTAGGCAAGCACTCCCCCACTGGGTAGTCCAGGAGCTGGAATTTTATCTTCCCCCAGGAGAGCTTTCTCTCACACGTTCTACCAGTAAACCTTCCCAGAATCCTTCCTTTGGGTCAGGCCCTGATTTTTTTTGTTTTAGTTTTTGTTTTTGCCTTGCAACAATGGGGAATTAAGCCCAGGGCCTCACACATGCTAAGTGAGCATTCTCCTACTAAGCTACATCCCAAGCAGTTGCCTAAATTTTGAGACAGGGTCTCACTAGGTTGTTCACACTGGCTTTGAATTTGAGATCCTCCTGCCTCAGCCTCCTGCGTAGTTGAGACTACAGGTTCTTGCCACTATACCTATATGATTTCTTTAGGCTGCAAGAGCTATTCAGAGTTCAGATATGTAAAACCCCAAAAGAGACCCTTTCAAAGAAAACAGGTCTTCAGCTAGGCAAAGATTTCTTAGATATCCTCAAAAGCCATGATCCGTGGGAGAAAAATGGAGAGACTGATGTCACCAGAATTCAGAACTTGTCTTAGGAAGATGTTAGAAGAATGAAAGGGTACGCCATAGAAAGAGAAAATACGCCTCCCAAATCCTACGTTGTAGGGCTTATGTCCAGAATATACAAAGAACCTTCACTGGACGGGCACAGTGGAGGCAAGCCTATAATCCCAGCTGCCTGGGAGGCTGAGGCAGGAGGATTACAAATTTGAGCCCAGCCAGAGCAACTTAGCCAGACACTGTCTCAAAATAAAAAACAAAAAAGAGTTTCATGTGGGCCGGGGATCCACCCTCAGTTATGCAAAATAAAGAAATGAAGGAAGGAAGGAGAAAATCCACATGGAGACACATCCTCGGAGAGCACAGCAAGGTGAGATGACAGAGTGCTGTGCCCAGCACCCTTGCTCCACACGGCAGAGGCAGGGCCAGGGAGGCCTCTCTGGGAGGTGGCAGTTAAACCAAGCCCTGTGTCTTCAGGCTGCCCTGCGAGGACTCTCCAGGCCAGCCCTGGCCTCAGCCCCTCTTGCTCTGCCCTGTGCCGCCTCTGCTACGGCAGTGTGGCTCTGCAGGAAGCTTGCCCTCTCTGTGTAGCTCAGTTTTCTTATCTTTGAAGTGGGGCGCAAGGCCATGCCCAGCTCCCAGGTGCAGCCAGAGAGCTGGCTCTCTGCCCAAGGGGCTCTCACAGCACAAATGCCCAGGGCAGAAAAGCAGGAGCCTTAGGAGCCCAGCGAGCTGCCCCCCAGAGACCCTCGGGAGCCTCACCCTGGGCCATGGGGTTGTCACCATGGAGTCAGGGAGGCAGGGCTGGAAGGAGGTGGACACTGTTCCAGCCTCGCGAGGGCAGCTCTGTCCTCTAGGCAATGCCAGGGCTGGGGAGAGACCAGCCTGGCCCAGGGCCACAGGGGTGTGCACTAGGACTTCTCTTCGGACATAGCGTCCTGGACTGTGCCTCAGCTTGGCTGACCCACAGGGAACAGTGCTGGCAGCCACCCGACGGAGTCGAGGGGAGCGGCGTGGGCAAAGGGCTTGTCCTTACCCCCTGTCCTGCCACCCTGGGTGGAGAGGGCCAGCCCTGGAGCCAGCGGCCCTGGCACCCCGCGGAAGCTCAGCTGTCTCTCCACTTCACACTTCCGTCTCCTTTCAGCCACAACAACTGTCACCTGGGCCAAGTTCTGTG
>PVIR01028497.1:0-21874 GCA_004026965.1 Petromus typicus | reverse complement strand
CTTTTTTTTTTTTTTTTTTTTTGTGGTTCTAAGGATTAAACCCAGATCCTTACACAAGCTGTACACAGTAAGCGAGCACTCCAGCACTGAGAAATTATCCTCAGCCCCTCTTCTGAGATAAGCTCTCATTAAGTGCCCTCAAACTTGCAATCAGGAGGCTGTGTCTGTAACTAATGACAAACTCTGGTTTTAAAAGAATAAACTTCAAGGAGCCCAGGGTTCTAGCTCAGTGGTGCCGGCACTTGCCACACAAGTGCAAGGTCCCGAGTTTGATACCCAGTTCCAAATAAAAAATAAATAAAACAACAAACTTCTTTCTGCCAACATAAAACCATGCCCAAATGGCTATAAAGTAAAGATTACAACAGAAAATGTTAACTCTTCCAATCCTCTTTGATAACAAATACAGTACTTTGTTTTTAATTCAATGACATTAATTTGCATATAACGTCGCATTATAGTGATTCTAACTTACTCATGAGATCTTCAGGTGTTCAGATAACACACGAAAAGGCCCAAAATAAAATACAAAACTGAATCTCGATTTGCTATTTATGCTTCTTCCAGTTTAATTCCTCCTCTAGACTAAAATATTAAACATTCTTCAGGTTAACTGTCAAGGTTGGGGAAACAGAAGGGTTAAACTGGCCCTGTGGTGATATAAAGATAGTATCATACAATCTATTCATAATTTAATTCCCTCAACTTGCCCAATTACTACCATCCACACCAATTTTCATTTTAATGTTTCATAATTTCTCTCTCCCACCATAATCACATAAACATCACAATGCACTATTCATCAATCACTGTACTCATACACATTTTATATCTTCCTCTCACTGAATCTCACAACAACCCTGTACCTTCAGCTGTACTATTTCCAGCCTCACTTTCAAATAAAGCAAGGCTCAGAGCGATTAAGAAGCATGCCCAAGGTTACACTCCTGGAATTAAGTACCAGCCAATAAAGCTGAGCTTGACACCAATGTCTATACTTATCCACAGGACTACATTGCCACCAAGTCGATTTGTATGTCACCTACAATACCCCAACACAAAAAAACTACTCTGCACGACTAAGTTGTAGTCACTGTATAACACAAGGTATCTTGAAGATAATTACCCTCCGAGAGTGGAACTGGCCAGAACTAAGAAAGAAAGGAGAGCAGGCGGCTATAGGATTAGCCAAGAACAAACAACGTCGAATGTTCTAGCTCAGCAGTGCCTCCACTGACCGGGTGCTCTGATCACCTGGTCTTTCCCACCGTTTACACACACTCACTGTCTCTCTCTTGCTTCTAGAACAAGAAGAATAGAATCTTTTATTTCCCTTCAAAACACATAATCATGAAATCTGCCACAAATAATACAGGACCACTCTTCTCAACTGTCTCACATCGACTCAGCCCAGCCTCTGCATTTCCCATCTCTCATTTCCCCTCGTGAAAGAAACAAAGGATGACTTTCCCTGCAGGCCACACAGGGAACACTTCACTCAGACTTCACCTGACTAATTTCTGCTAAACAATTCAGGCTACTCCTTTTTCTTTTGTTTCTGAGAAAGTCTCACTATGTAATTCAGGCTGGTCTTAAACCTGCAGCAATCCTCCTGTTCCCCAAGTTCTACCATAACAGCATGCACCACCACACCTGACTCAGGATACTTTTAATGGTCAGGAAAACTGAATTTCAAGCTCTGAGTTAACTGTGTACTTGTTGGGAAACCTTAGAGAAAGATGTTTAACTACTATAAAACAGAAAAGCAAGTGGGTACTGTAAGGGTTAATGGAAAAATGCATGTACAAGGTGCTTAGCATGGTGCCGGGCATGTAGTAGTGAGGGACCAATAAACATCATCTGCTATCATCACGGTTATTCCTACTCCTAGTGTTCTGCACCCCTACCCTGCCCCCATCCCAATACAGGGAATCAGGACCTTGTGCTTGTGAGGCAGGTACAAGCACCATGGAACTAACTTCCCTCCCTAGTGCTCTGCTTTGAGACGTTACGAGGCAGGACAGTTCCAAAAGAGGCCGGAGTAATGACTCTATTCTCCCACACCTTGATTACCACGTTGTCCGTTCCATCACATCTGTACCACAGACGGCTCAGCGGCACTTCCACATCTGCCATGATTTTTATGAAGAGATGCGAGGTGGCTAGCAGGAAGTTTTTTTATGTGTATTTTCTTTTATATTCTGGCAAGGGTGGCAGTTGGGGCCAGGGAGGCTTTTCATCAATCCAAGAGAACTGAATGCTCAAAGACAAACTTCAATTCCCAAATTTACCTTATAATCAGTAAGTACATCGCACCCTAGTAAATGACCTTATTCCCTTATTTGAAATTCACTCAAACCTAAATAACATTCACACAGAACTTCCAGTATCAAAATAGAGATAAGCTTCCTTTGAAATAAACCTAAAAATAAACCCCTGAACAATGACATATGTGGAAGCTTCTTTTTCAAGAGGAAGAAAGGCGATGTCCGAAACTTCAGTGCTTTGTGGGGATCGTAGTTCCTCCTACGAAGCTTTAAACTAATTTAAATCCAAAACTGAAATGTCAGTTCCAGTAACAAAGTTTACTTTAATGACACACTTTATTGCCAAAGTGATATAAAAGACAAACACAAGTTTCCAACCACATGCACTGACTCCAGTAGCTTTCTCCTCTTCTCTTCCTGAGTTGGGTCCTCCGAGCCTTTCAGCCAACACAAGAAGTTCTCCTGCCTCTGCCCCGTGTCCTCACAGGTGCCACACTCTTTACTACTTGGTGCTGGACTCCGAAGCCAGAACAACAATCTCTCTCTGCCTTCAAAGACACCCAACCAGCCCAGCAAGAAAAGTCTGACAATATTGAAGCAAGGATCCAGGGCAGCCAACACTCCTGTGCAGCTGCTGAGAGTGTAAACTGGCATAACAACTTTGGAAAACAGGCTGGCATTGTCTAGTGAAGGGACGTGAATACCACAGTAGTTTTACTTCCAAGCACACAACTAGCCTGTTTACCTTACTCAGAATCTATAATGCATCTCCACTTTCTGAGAGCTGGAGATACAAATGAGTAAAACCTAGAGCCTTGGAGCCTTCCACAATGATGAAAATGCTGTTATCTGCACTGCGAGGATAGCAGCCAGAAACTGTATGTGGCTACTGAGCATGCAAAATGTTGCCAGCAACACTGCAGAACTCAAATTCTAATACTGCTTAATTTTAATAAATGTTAGCCTTAACGTAAGTGCCTTATTTGGCTAACAAGGGGCCATCCTACCATACTATGCAGTAAGAAACTCACGAACGGAGGCAGCAAGATATACATACATATATATGTGTGTGTATATATGTAGAAACGTTTATATACATATATATATATATATATATATATATATATATATATGTAGGAATGTTCATTTGAACAGTATTAGAAATTTTTTAAAAAGACTCACATGTCCACCAAGAAAACTGTACCACATGTACACAACAGAATATAGCACAGCAGAGAAAAATTAACTCCACCTGCAAATATCAGTATTGCCAAGTTTTGAGTCAAGAACTGAGAGCATGATGCATTTTTACAAAGTTTACACAAGTATAAAATAGACACTATTTGGAGATATTAACAGTAGTAAAGTTATGAAGAAAAGCAAAAAAGATTATGAACACAAGATGATTACAGAGGCTGAAAGAACAGAGCAAATGTGGAAAGACAAAGGAAGCTTTAACAGCAGAACTATGTTCGGCTTCTGTCTTCATTATACCTTGTAACATACATTATCATATAGTTTTATGCTAATACTTCACAATAAAAAAAAAGAAAGCTGGGTATCTATAATCCCAGCACTCAGGCAGGCAGGATGGTCACGAGTTCAAGTCCAGCATGGGTAACTTAGCTAGACCCAGTCTCAAAGTAAAATATAAAAGGATGGTGATACAGCTGAGTGGTTGAGTGGTAGGTCTAGCATGAGGGAAGCCTTGGGTTCAATCTCCACTTCCACCAAAAAAAAAAAAAATAATAATAATAATAATAATGATTAAGCACTATGGAAACAGTATCACTGCTTTTTATACCTCCATCAACCCTCCGCCATGTGTAGACTGGAAGCTTCTCACAGGAGGAACCAGGCTCCACTCACTTTTGTGTCTCCTATTCTCAGCAGTGTTTCGGAGCATAGGAAAAACCTAAATGGTATCTCAATCTCAGAAACCAGAATTCCTAATACCTCAATTTTTCAGCAGCGTTATCTTCCACACTGGATTACAATTCCCTATGTAGTAACAAACTATACTCAAAGATGCACTCCGTTATCCCATTTTAGCAGTTTTAAAAGAAGAATGCCCTTTACACCTAAAACATTCCACGGTCAGAGTCACTGTCATCAGCAGCAGCAGGCGCTGGGGTGTCGCTCAGGGCAGAACACCCACCCAGCAAGTGCCAAGTCCAAAGCCCAGCATCAAGGGATATGCATGCATGCTAGATCTGACAGTGTGCAATTCTCCCTAGCGGTGGAAGCTCCATGACTAAACAACTGTCCTTATTCATTTCTTTCTTTACAGAGAACAAACTAGTGTTTGGCACACAGTTAGGATTCAACAGTTTCTGAATAAAGCAAAAGTGGTTTCACCTTAACTACAAGCCAACTGTGTCTGTACTAAAAACTGTACACAGATATTTAATCCCCTTTTTGTCAAGTCAAGGCTACAGAGGCGGCTAAATTCTGATGGACAGGTACTGGGAATATAAATTGGCATCACCAGTTTGGAGGCCCTAGGATTAGCAAGATTAAATCTCTTGTCCAGAAACACATGAGTAGCTGAATGAAAATTTATCAAGTTAAAAGCAAGATTCAAATTCTCTCTACCAGGCTCCACAGTTCATGTTCTTAAACATGACACTCTACTGCCTCTCAGATAAAAGGAAGCCAAGCCAAAAAGCCACAAAATCCACACCCTTCCTTCACCCTTCTTCTGAAAATCGCTTAAAGAAGAAGTTATATATGGTAAGCTAGCTCACAGTAGCTAAAGCACTGATGTTTATGGGAAAATAGAGTCTAACTTAGCAAAAGGAGTGGGAAATAAAGCATAACTGTATCAACTGTTAACCACTTTTCTCCATGTTCACCCTGACTTAAAACAGTTCACTTACACAGACACACAGGTCACTGCTACCAGCAACTATTATTCCTAAAAGCAGTAAATGTCTAAACAGAACAAAGTTCTGTCATTAAAAAGATCCTTTATGGAGAATTTAACAGCCTACTCAATCCAACCTCTAGGCAAGAGATTTATATTTCTAACCTCATTTTAATGGCAGTTGATGTCTCTAAGGGCTGAATAACTTTTTAATTTTAGTTTCTTAGTACACACATGTAGTACATAAGGTTTAAATCCGCTGTGAGAAGTTAGTACACATACATCAGAGTTACTCTGGCCCCCCAAGAAGTCAAGAGATGAGAAACTAGGTTCCCCCCTCCGAGCTTGTTCTCTTCACTCCCTCACAGCAGAAATTAAGTACCACTCCCTCAGCCAGACTTTTAGGGTCCCTCTCTAGGCATCTACATTGGCTGGAGTTCCTTCCATCCATTATCCTCTTTAACCCTATCAAGTCTATAACTTAGATACGATCTCCATTTACAGGATGAGAAAACCGAGGTCCAGAGAACTTTAACTCACCACAGATGACACACTCGACAGAGCAGAGGCCAGGACGGTTTCACTTCACCTTGGAGAGCTGCAAGTTAAAGAAATAATACATATGAGTACAGAACTCTGAAAAGCACTCGTGTTTTTACAAATAAAAAGACAGGAATAAATTTCTGAAAATAATATCTTTATTCAAGCTTTAGTATTCCCCAAATACTGTATGAAGGCTGGAATTCGGTTAGAAAAACTTGAAGGCTGGGCAAGGTGACACATGCCTATAATTCCAGCTATTCAGAAGGCTGAGGCAGGAAGATCATCAGGTCAAGCAGAGAAAGCACTACTTAGCAGGAACCTGTCTCAAAACAAAACACTGGAAGGGCAGAATGCCTGTTGAACGTGTATCCAGCCCTGGAATAAATCACTGGAGAGAAAGAGGGCTTCAACCTACTTACATGAATCTGAATCCTAGACAGCACCTTATAAAATACTTACCAACTGAAACAGCATAATGCAACATTTTAAAATCTCTCATTTAGCTCAGAAAGCTTTTAGAAAATACTGCAATTTGATTTGGTCTGTTTTCTTTATACCCCCAAATACACATTTTTTGTCACAAGAGTTATAGACTTTCTCCTCTCATTTCTGCTTACCACATCCTCTATCATGCAAAACAAGAGAGCAAAGCACGCCAAGTTTCTCAAGGGTAAACGTCCTGCATAACTCTCAGACATTAGCATGAAAACTTCACTTCTACCCTTTCTGAAAAAATTCGTTCGATTTGCAAAATACTACTTTTATGTTTAAATGGACACACAATATCTTGTGTCCCCAGCAGGGGTGCTACTTTCGTTCTGTAAAAAATTGTTTCTAATTGGATATGCAAACTTGAGAAATTCAAATTTGTTCCTCAGAATGAAAAGCTTATAACCTAAGGCTCCAATCTCATCAACTGAAACGTTTTTTTAAATGCCTGCTCCTTGTATCAAAACAAAAGCCCAATTACTTCACTAAGTGCAGTACCTAAGTGCAGGTAGAACTGGATACTACTGAAATGAATTTTATTCGTGCCAAAGTTCCTAACCTTGATTCCTGCATTATACTTTTTCCAGAATGTTCCTAGCTTCAGTGGCGGGCAGAGGTGGGATATGTAACTTATTTTGCTTTTCTCACTTGTAATGCCACTCTTTCCTCCCTCAGGATGAAGGAAATGGAAAAAGCAAGAGCTTCACAGTAGTAATCTGTCTAAAACATGACACCCTCTCCAGTCATCTCATTTTAAAAGGCTGTTCATTCTCATCTTATTTCACTCTTTCCTCCTAGAGTTAAAAATCAGCTCAGCTTTATCAAATCATCAAATGAAAGGTTCTAGAAATAGCTTCCTATTTGTGGAAAAAGCCAGAAGGCACACAAAAATGGAAGAGCGCGCTTGAATCGTCTTTCCCAAACCAGTGCATGTGAAATGAATCCAGGCAAAATCCTGGAAGGCTCAGCTCTGAATTTAATGTACTTCCATGTGGGACTGATTTGAAACCTGTGGTAAAATGTAATCAGAGAACTATCAGAGACAAGTGATGGAGCAAGAAAAGCAAAGTTCAAATACTTATTCCCCGGAGCCCACGCTGCGCGCGCGCTCGCGCTCACACGCGCACACGCGCGGCATCAGTGCAGTTGCATGACAGTCTTCGGGCTCGACTGCCTCTCGTCACACACGCTCCCCACTGTCTCGGGGCCCGGGCGGCCCCCACTCTGGCCCCGGCCTTCCCGCCCTCACTCTCGTGTGGGCTCCCGCCGCGCCGCGCCCCGCAGGCGGGTTGCCCCGCCCCCGCGCGGCCTCGCGGGTGGGTGGTGTGCGGCGCCACGGCCCCGCGAGCGCTGTCATCGCGCACGCGGTGTCCCGCGCCCTCCGCGGGGATGCCGAGGCCTCTCTCTGGCTGGCGTTCCCCACAGAAGCATCTGCTCTCCTCCTTGCGAGGAGGTCACTCGAACCCCGAATCTAAACTGGGGCAGGGGAGGAGGCGGAGACAAGCCGCCTTCCGACTTTCTGAGTCTCAGCCCCTAGCAGGCTGGAGGCAGCCGAGTGGAGGCAGCCGAGTCGAGGCAGGGAGCGCTCGCGTCGGGAAGCCGCGCTCGCCGTTCGCGGCAGGCGCAGGGATCCTGGCCGAGGACGAGCCCGGAGGACGCAGGAGGCGCGCCGCTGTCCGCGCCCCGGGGCCCCGAGCCGCGAGGTGCCCCCTCAAGGAACACGGCGGCCCCGCTCCGCGGCGCCCTCCTCCCCGCGATCCGGGCCCCGACCCCCGGCCCCGCGCACCTCGCAGCGTCGGACCCGCAGCTCGGGATTCCGCCTGTCACAGCGCCTCCGGCCCGGCTCGGGGTTTCTCCGCTTTCGGCGTCACAATAATAAGGAAGTTTCCCCGCAAGCCTGCGGGCGGCGGAATGCGCGCAGAGAATGACGCCCCGACCGGCCAATGGGCACCCTTCCAGGGCGGGCGCGCACCAATGGCGGCCTCGGGGGCTCGGACCGGGGGCGGGGCGGCGGAGCCGCGGCCGGGAGGCGGCGACAGGCCCAGGCCGGAGACGGAGGTGCGGGCGGTCGGGGGTGACAGGCAGGACCCCGGAGCGGCATGGTGGTCGGAATTCGACCGCAAGACGTGGAGCATGCAGTCGGAGTTAAGACTGCTCGTGGCCAGGGAAATGATGGTTGGGCTCCCTTAAGTTCTGGGCTCCAGCTCCTATTTATGCAGAGGTGACCGAAGGCCCCCGGAGCGGGCGGCGGGGGCAGGCTGAAGGGTGACACCGAGGGCGTGCGCGGAGCCTTCTGCTTTAGTCGCCCCCGAGGGCTGCCGCCGGGGGTGGGGAAGGAGGTCCGCGCCCTGCTGAGGAGCCAGGATCCGACGGGGGCGCTGCGGAAGAAGGGGGCGTGCGGGAGCACGGGGAAGAGGCTATGAGCATCTCCCGGCTACACCTGCAAAACGCCCGTGACCTGAAGCCCAGTAGCGGATTAGAGAAGTTTGTCCTCGTCCGCGTCCCCGGCACTGTAGCTCAGCGCCTCCCTCCCCAGGTCAGGGGCGCTGGCAGCCTTACCCGGGTCCTTGTCTGATCCGCGGATAATCTTTTGAAGAACATTCGCGCGGGAGTGTCTACGTGTGTGTCTTTTCCTCCTTCAATGTGAGAAACGCTGCGAGAGATCTGCTTTTAACAGGAAGAGAGAACGGCTCTCCCAGGGGAAGAATTTTTTTCACCTGGCGTTTAGACTAGGCAGAGTCTTCCCAAGGACATTCAAATCGCCTCCTGACTGCAATCACCTGCTCTGAGAACCTTGCTGATGACTAAGTAGGAGAAAATAAAGTTTTGAGGAGTGATGTATCCTGGAGATGAGACATTGCGTGAACGTGGGTTGAATCTTCAGTGAAATGAGGCATAATCAAATACCTCTGAGGTGAGAAAGTTAAGAAAGCAGAAGCTCAGCTGTTTGGTAGCTAAGGTCATTTTGAAAAAAACAATGCAAACCTGAAATTTAAATCACACTGGCTACTCTTAAAAAGGCCAGGGACAAGAGTAATATAGTTCAGTGGAGGTCCAGATGTGGGGTAGTTTCACAAAGCTTCGGTCTGTTAAGATGTAAGACAAATGCAGAGATCACCAAAAACTGGAGAAATAGCCAAAGAAGAGTCTTGCTTGGATGATGCTTGAGGAGTACCTGTTTGTTGAGGAGCACCTGTTTCCGTCTGTTAACTAGAAGTTTGTTTTCGGTCAGTGTTTGGATTGGTATATCTTCCCTATGGCTCAAATGTTTTTCATATGAAATTTTATCTTGAGCTGAGTGTGGTAGCTCATGCCTATAATCTCAGCACTCTAGGAGTGTGAGGCAGGATAAGTACGAATTCAAGCCTAGCAAGGCTCTGACTCTTAAACACACAAATAATAAATGGGCTGGAAATGTAGTTCAATGCAGAGGTCCTGGGTTCAATTCTCAGTACTGGAAAAAAAATTTTTATCTTATGGTTGCCGAAGATTCAGGCCTAGAAGTGGGACAGGAATGAGGTCTAAATAACAACCTAAGATATTTTAAGCTTCTTTACTAGCTAAAAACCCCAGAACTCCAGGAATTTATTCATATTTAGAACCGCGAAGATACCACAGTACCTTAATTGAACAGATCTAAAATGGTAATTTTCTCTACTAGCAAGTCTTGGGCCCTTTACCAAAATGGCTTTCAGTGGCCTTAGCAACAAATAATAGTCCTTGTATTTAAACTGGTTTGAAGTAAACATAGTTGATTTTCCTTCCATCCTGACAATGATCTCCTTTATCCATTTCTGACTGGCCATGTTTTCTAACAAACATGTATGTTTGGGCATCTACTATATGGCCCATCCCTGTGGATACACTGTTAAAACAGCATGGTGCCTGTTGCCATCAAGGGAGGCAAACACAGACTGCATCAAGGTGTGTCTAGTTGCTAACCCTCACAGATACTAAAAAAGACGTTCCTGTTGAAAATGAAAAGCTTACTATATTCTAACCATGGATTTTGATGGGGGAAGGGACCACGTGTGTAGCCTGCTCCATCACAAGGCAGACAAGTGGTCTCAGCATCCACAGACAAGGAAATGATGCCTGCCGGGCTCTGTGTTTTCAGCTGAATACATGCTGATTTGCTCCATTCTTCACCACTCACTCCGTGAAATACATATGCCTATTTTGAATTGAAGCAAATTTTCAAAAGAATGCGTTTAATGATGATTGCTCTTCTCTCTTTGAGTAATCTTACTTGCCCTGCAAACATTAACTTGGTAAACTCAAAAAAGAACAGGTAATTCAGCTATCTCAGATGAAGCCAGTTGGGGAAAAAATTGCTAGCTATGACATACTCTCAGATACACTTTTGACAAATTTTTGCCTGCAGGAGAAGAAGGCACTATAGACAGTGGACCTACTGTCACCTGTATGGCTACATGACACTATTTCTTAGATATCCAGTCAAAAAGAAATACTGATTTTCTCAGACTGGTCAGTAGTTGAGGGGGAAAGTTGTAAAATATTTTCATTGCTTTTGGTTATTTAAAGCAATCTATCCCAGAGCTTATATGTACTCCAACTAAGCTTTTTATAACACAGCATTAATTTACTGATATATATATTTTTTTAAAAACCAAGGATTTAGCCCAGCAACACAGTGCCTGCCTGGGAAGCACGAGGCCCTGAGTTCAATTCCTGATACCAAAAAAGGGGGGGAAAAAAAAAAGAAATACTAAAGCAATATGATCAAATAACCTTAAATATTATTGAACATGTTCCATGTGTATGGTAACCAGCACTACATAATGGATTTCTTTTTCTTGTCCTCAAAGAAATCTTTCATGAGCTTTCTCTTTTCTGAAGATTTCAAAACTGAATTCCTGGAAATGATATCCAATATGTCAACATGACTGGACTGACAAAATGAGCATTTGGAAATATAAACCAAAAATTCTCAAATGATATTAAAATAAAAGCAAAGATAGTTTTTATTTATTACATCATACATAGGTAAATCAGGAGACACAGGTTCAGTTAGAGACCAAATTAAGTGCTCAGTGTTGGCTAAGGAACACTTGAGTTTTTAAACGGATAAAAGAGGACCAAAGGAGCAAGGTGAAGTAACTTCTTTTGAACAACTGATAGTTCTGCAAGTTGTTCCGCATGCCTGAGCCTGATGCAGTGTCTTCCCACATTGTACCCTGCTTAGGTGGAGGCTATCTCCAGGGGGTCATCAGGAAGCAGTAAGTGTTTCAAGCAGCAAGACATCAGAGTCCACTGATTGTTTTAAACTGTCATAAGCTGTAGTCTTGCAAAAATACTCTTTCCAAATGGCGTTATCTGTAAGAATGGGGGAGTTGGTTCTAGAGGGCAAACTGCAGCCTGTCAAATGGGATCCCTGAGGCTCACAAAGAAATTCTTCTCTCTTTCCAAACTGCAGTCATCTGAATTTTCATTTCTGCATAGCAGCGAAGCAAGGATCATGTTTGTCGCTCTGTGGCTGCATGCTGTACACATATCTTAACTGCCAAAAGGCAGGCTGTTTTTTTACTCTGCCAGATGCAAACAGAAAGATAATATTCACAAATTTACCTGTATAAAACCCCCAAAAAAGGCACAAAAGTAAAAAGTCTCTTTTTGCTCAGTGTGGGTCAAATGAATTTTAAGGGTTTTTCCTATATCCTAGAAAAGCTAAAGAGAATGGGTGAAATTTCAGAGGCCATAATGTAACAATAGTGGACAGCTTTACAGGTTGGCCATAAAATCTGGAAACAAGCAAATATGTATAATAAATGGTTTGCTGATATTGTATGATGCATGAAATATTCTCTGTAACAATGCAGAGTTTGCATTACAGTAAGAATGGTTCCTTGTCACACTATTTCTTCCATCCCCTCAAAAGCAGCTGCCATGTGTTTTAGCATATTTTTATTAAATCAACCTATACTATTAGCATGTCCCACAAGAATTAAATAATCAGAAGGGTTCAATATGAGACATGCGGGTCAATGAAACAATAAAGGATGGAAAAACAGCCCCAGGCAATTCGCTATCTGATCTTTAATAAAGGAGCCCAAAGCCTGATATAAAAAAAGACAGTCTCTTAAATGGTGCTGGGAACTCTGACTATGCACATGCAGAAGACTGGATCTAGACCTATTATTTCTCCTAGACTAAACTAAAATCAAGATGAATCAAGTTCTAAATGTTAAAACAGAAACAGTCTGTTAAAACAGGTAAAACTCTAAAAGCCACAGGCCTGGGCAAGAGCTTTCTAAACAAAATCTTAATTGCACAAGAAATAACATTAGGATTGTATGGTTTCCCTTACATGAAAAAGGAAAAAAGGAGAAAGTGACTGTATTGTAGGTGTGTGTTGTAGTTTGTGTCTAGCTGTCCCCCAAAGCCTCACACAGTATTTTTTGGAGGTGGGCGAATCTATAGTACGTGATGCTAGGACTAAGGGTATGTGTGGTTACTAAATCAGTACAAGTGATTGATTTAGCACTGCCCTAATCCCAATGGTTTGAATAAGACAAAGGGACAGAAGATCACTGTTAGATTCTCTTGTTTTTGCTACCTTCTGCCCACCATAAACTTTCTCCTTGGGAAGACGTGTCTGGCAAGCCACCCCACCTTGGAGCCAGCAGATCACAGAATGAAACCTTCATGAACTTTGAGCTAAATAAAGCCCTTTCCCTCTAACTTTGGGTGTCTAGTGTTTTGTCTCAGCAACAAGTAATTAACACTATATGTTTCTGCTGTCAGCTTCTGGTTTCACTCCAGTATGGTGTTAAAAGCTCAGCTGGTGGAATTTCCATTTCTTTGGATATGTTAAAGTATTTATTGTTGCTATGACTGTGGAACATTTTGAATTAAAATAAATTGTCAGGAAAACAATGCAGTTAAAGAAAAGGCTTTTGCATTACATTTATACCCCTATACTTACCTTGGTGAATGCTGTTTGTGGGGTTACTTTCCACACCCAAAAGGTGTCTGCCCGGGGTGACTCAGACGCAGAGGACTCCTGACCCCAGCGCTGGAACTTTTTGAAGATGGAATGTTTTTCCCAGTTGAAGCAGAGACCTGAAGCAAGAGAGAGGACAGAGGAGGAAGCTCCCTAGAAGACAATCAGATAAAAGTTAATTATTCAGCCAAACTGTCACCATGCCCTGCTCACCTGCCTTGATACCTAAAACAAACATCTGCGCTCTGTGCTCAGCAGAGCTCTATGCCACTGTTGTTCCTCATCAGTCTGGGGGCTGCAGTCATTTGGGGCTTTGCTCCATTCTGCGAAGGCTCCCACTGTGGTCCCTTCACCCTGCACAGCTTCGGTCTCTGGCGTCTCTGTCAGGGTTTGCTGCCCTGAACCCAGCAAATGTTATTTCTCATCATCTATTAATTCACTTGGTGGTGGTATGTCAACATTCATATAATCTCACAGCAATTTTTTCCTTTCTTTTCAATGTTTTAACCTGTTTGTTTCTCTTATTTTGTTGACCAGAACTTCCAGAAAAATTGTAGATAGTTCTCATAGTAGCATGCATCTCCATCTTATTTCTGAATTTCTGATGTTACACTTTTCAGTATCATCCTGAAATTTTTGTTAAAAATGTGTCTATAACTTGCAAAGCTTTGCATTTTAAAAATCACCAATAAATACTGAATTAATTCTTTTGTGTGTGGAAGCAGGGTTCAAACTCATGACTTTGTGCTTTCAAGGCAGGCATCAGCACCATGAGCTAAATCCCTAGCCCTCCTGAATTTAATTATTAAAAATAACATCAAGTATTAACAAGTGGGATCATATCAAATTAGAAAGTTTCTGCAGAATGAAGAAAACAACAGAGAGGGGGAAGAGACAACCTACGAAAAGGGGAAGAAATTTTCCCAGCTATTCTAAGAACTAATATCTAGAATATGGAAACTTAAAAAAAAATTATACCACCCAAAATAAAAGACCCAATCAAACACTAGGCAACCGAAATGAACAGCTATTTTTCAGAAGACACACAAATGACCAATAAAAAAATGTTTAACATCTCCGGCCACTACAGAAATACAAGTTAAAATAACAATGAGTTTCTGTCTTATTCCAGAAGGAGTGACTGTCATTAAATCAAATGACAGCAGCTGTTGACAAGGCCACAGGGGAAAAGGAACCCTTCTACATTAGACTGGTAGGAATGTAAACTAGTAAAATCTCACGGACATCAATGTGAACATTCCTCAAAAAAACCCTGGAATTCTATTTGAAAAGCTGAGGCAGGAGGACTGCTGGGGCTTCTTAGTAAATACAAAGTCTACATAGCAAGATCATCCTATGGGCTACATAGCAAGATCCTGTCTCAGAAAACCAAAAAAGGAGGAGGAAGAGGTAAAGGAAAAGAAGAAAAGGAGGAAGAAGAAAGACATTCCTTTGAATCTAGCTATTTCTCTTCCAGGTATCTTTCTGAAAAATTTTAAGACATCACATTACAGTGACACATGCATACTCATATTTATAGTGTTAGGCTCAAATGGAGCCTCTCCCGGAGACGCGCCTCAGAGAGACGCGCAGTCAGAATATCGATGCCACAGCAAGAGGTTTATTCGAGTACCAGCGCTGGGACCGTCCTAACACGCAGGAAAGGGCAGCCCAGAATTACAAATTTGTACAACTTTTATACTCGCAATTTTAACTTCAGCAAAGTGTTGTTATTTCATTGGCTAGTTTAGGCAAGGGGTCTCTATCTTATGGGCTAGCTTAGGCAAGGGGTCTCTATTTTATTGGCTTTGTATGCTGTCCTTTAAGTTTATGGAGGGATTATTTCACTTGTACTGCCCAGAGAAGTCTCTCCTTATCTTGCATAGTTGGGATTTCTTGTACTACCCGGAGAAGTCTCTCCTTATCCGTTTCTAGGAACTGGAGAACTTTGCAGGAAACAGGAACTTAGGCCTGCTGCTTTTTGAAGCCTGTCCTAGATTTTGACTTTACAATAGCAGCACAATTCATAATAGCTAAATCCTGAAAGTGGCATACATGTCCATTAACAGGTAATGGATAGAGAAAATTAACAGATATGCACAATGGAGTACTAACTACCCTAAAAAGAAGGATAAGCTTCAGTTTTTCGGAAGAAAATGGATATACCTTAAGACCATAATCTTAGTAAAATAAATACATAAGCTTAAATATCACATGGTTCTTTTATATGACTATAAAATAATTTGAGTATAAATAATTTAAAGAGCAAAATAAAAGACAATGGGAAACCAGAAGATAGATCTTTTGCAGAAAGGAAGGAAATCAAGAGATGGAAGGAAGAGAGGGAAAGAGAAAAAGAATTAAAATGTGTTAGTCACATGTACCAACTCCCCACAATAAATGTAATCATTATGCATTATAAACATGCACTAATACAATTTTTAAAACAGGATTCAACTTGTAAAATTGATGATACAATAACCCTATAATTTAATTAATAATTGTATAAGATAAAATGTCTATGATTCCAGACTTTGTGGCCACACTATCATAAAAGAGAACCACAAAACTGGTATTTAACTTTCCATAGGCCTTTGGCATTTTATTTTCAGCCTATTTGTAGGCAAAAGCCCAATGAAATCTGCCATTATAATTTACTTTTCAGTTCTTGCTTAACAAATTGTTCTGGTGTTAGAGGTAATATAGATATTGTAGCTGATTCTATTTCTATCTTTCCATTTGCTCTTGAAAGCCTGAATAAAAACATGTAGGTCACCTGTACAGAATCTTATTGCATGCATTTGGAGAAAGAACCTCAAGCTTCATTTTAACTTGCCTCGTGTCATTTTCCCATGGTACTCATTTTCTTATCTACTTTTGAAAAAACACATGAGAAGTTAATTGTGGTGTTGCAGGAAGAGGCCAGCCCAAACACTAAAGAAGAGTCTCAAAATTAACAAAACAAAACCCTTGTTTTTCTCTTCACAAATGGTAATGTATATTCACTATTGAAAACATATTGAATCCATATAAGAAAAAAACAGTCCTTTCACCAACCTAAGTTCTTAGGCTGGCATTTCCCCATGCATATGTATATCATCTTTGAAGTAACATTCTAAACATAATTATTTTGCTCGGCTTCCTAAACTTAATAACGTACAATGAACACCCTCCACAGAAATAAACACTATATTCCACAATGCCACTTTAAACAGCATCATGTTACCTGACAACATGGATGTACTGTCCCTAAATCAATTTCCACCTAGTATATGAATGAGTTATTTTCAATCTTTGCTACTATAAGCAATTGTACAACATACCTAATTGCGGGGACTGTGGCTAAATTTTTGCTCTTAACCTTGATTATTTTTTTTAAATATATTCCTTTCGTGGAATTTCTAGGCCAGGCATAATGCATATTCCTAGGTATTATAATATGTCCACTGTTCCTAACATCCAAATACACACAATATCTAAATAGCTTCAGTCTCCCCCACACCAGTATTTTAAATTAATTTTTTAAAAAGTTTTATATCAGGGGATAGAACCTAGACGTGCAGCACCACTAAGCTACATCCCCGGCCTTTTTATCTCTTACTAGAATCACACTAAGTTAACCAGGCTGGCCTCAAAACTGTGTTCTTCTTGGCTCAGCCTCCAGTGCAGCTGAGGCCATAGACAACTACCATAATACCTGGCTTAGGTAATAGTTTCTAAACACTCATCTCAAAAAATTACCTAAATGCCTAAAATTTATGATGAGGGTTGTTGGTACTTTGCCGAAGTTCTGTTTTATGTCATATATTTTCCCCAGTCCTCCCACATACCTGCCAAAAATAAAGGTTCCAGAAAGGAAGTTCTGTACAAACTCAAACTGTTGTTAATCATTTTGATCTTCAGTACACATGCACAAGCCAATAACAATCATTTGAAGGTTCACCAAGTTCCACAGCGAAATCAAAAGCAGGCAATGTTTTGGAATGTGTGTCATTAACAACAGAAGAACAGCCAGACAAGGCATTTCAATGTGAATTGCTTAAAAAGCATACGTAGTGTCATGATGTGTAACATTTACTGTGGTCCAACACCTTTGCTGTGGGTTACCTTGTCTTGTGTAGCAGTGTGTCCCACACTGGTAAACAACCTCCCTGACCAACCATAAGGGGGATGTGTGCTTCTAATTTTTTTGGCGGCTTGCGACCATCTGAATGTTCACCCCAAATGTATACACTGAAAGCTGAGCTCTAAAGGTAATTGGATTGATTAGAAGGTAAGGCCTTTGTAATGTGATTAGGTCATGAGCACAGAGTCAGTCTCTTGACTGAGATGACTGCCAGAGACCTGTCCCTCCTTTCTGGCTCTGTGAGGATCTTTTTTGCCCTGTGAGAAGGCATCTTTGAACCAGGAAACAGGTGCTCACCATACACCAAATCTCATGCTACTTGGATTTTGAACTTCCAGCCTGCAGGACTGTAAGAAGTAAATTTTTATCTCTAAGCTATCTAGTCCATGACATTTTGTTACAGCCTGAATAGACCATTAGAGGTAGAATTGTGCTGCTCTATCCAGTTCCCTTTTGGACCAACTAGAAAACATGTTTCTAGTAGTTATGACAGTCTGCTTTGTGCTGTTACAATAGAACAGTCTGGGTAAGGTATATTGAATAGCCACTTACCGCCTCACAATTCTAGACTGAGACGTCCAGTATCAGCGTACAGGCCTCTCTGGATCTGAAAAGGACCTTTTTGTTGCATCATCACAAGGCAGAGGAACAAAGAGAGAGGAACTGCATGTCCTTAGATGGCAGAAGAGCCAAAAAACAAAAAGGAGGCCCACGTTTGCCTTTTCCAATGGCATTAATCCCATCCATAAGGGTGAAGCCCTCACAGAGTCAACATGCTGTTATGGTGACAATTCAATTTCAGCATGAATTTTGGAGGGGACAAACATTCAAGTCCTAGTACTCTGTGCTAGTCAGCCTAGAATCAGTTGAAGGGATTTGCCTCATACCTGGAATGGGATGTGAGCCCAGTGCTGGACTAGCTTGGTGTTCTAATGAATTGCATTCATGTTTCAAAGGATAAGTGACTTAGAACACGCAGTTGGTTAAGCAGTTTCCTCCTCAAATTCATGTCTGCCTTCAATCTCTGAGCATAAACTTACTTGAAAATAATGTTTTGCAGATGTAATTAGTTAAGATGAATGACGCATCCAAAAGCAAAACTACACAGAGCCACCACTGGAAGCTAATTAGGAGAAAGGGGTGAGCCTCAAGCAAAAGTCACCCTTGCTGACTACCTTACTAAGGACTTCAAGGTTCAAGGGCTATAAAATACTAAATTCCTATTGCATTAAGCCCTAGTTAGAGATCCTCTGACATGGGAGCACTAGCAAATTAGTACAGAAGGTAAGAATGATGCTACAGAAAGCTTCTTTTACAAGCTTTTGTGGAGTGTAGCTGAGGCATCTGTCACCACATTATTTGCCAGACCTGACTGCTCTGCGTCCCAGTCCAGAGCGCTCTTCCTCTGAGGGCTCCATGTGTGATCTTCCCAGTGTCATTTCAATCAAAAAGAAATATGTTTCCAAACTGACAACATCTATTCTTAGAGAAGTCTCTGAGGAGCAATATTCCCTAACTACAGCTTTCCAACAAGCACTGACACCCTTTGCAAGCAGATTTATGTTAGCTAAATCTGTTTTTCTTCTTCTTCTTCTTCTTTTCTGGTACCAGGAATCAAACTTGGGTCCTTGCACTTGCCAGGCAGGTACAGCACCACTGAGCTACATCCTAGCTTTTCTCTATCTGATTTTTTGTCATAGTATTAATCAGATAATAGCTCCCTATCTGTTTTACTCACAAATTATATGTATACAATTAAACTTATATGAGGCTTGACCCTCATGAATTTCTTGTCATTTCAAAGACAAGTCATGATAATTTCCTTGATATGACAGCAGAGCAACTACATATTCATTTATCTTCTCCTTTGAACAGATTCTAATATTTATTTTTATTTGATTTTATTGGTACATTTTATATACATATCATGATCACACTTTACATTGAGAATTTGTACCAGTATATGATCAACTTAATTCTCATTTTTCCCATTCCCCTGCCCACTCTATAATCCCTCCACCCCCTATATACCTAAGTTTTCTTCCTTTTTTACCATCAAATTTTTTCTTTCCCTTCAATTTCCCCACTCCCTTTTCCCTTTGAATATTTTCTATTTCACAGGATGTACTGTACATTCTAGAACTTATTTACATCTTCAGTTTCTCAGACCAGAGAAAACATAAGCTATTTACACATCTGTGACCTATTTATTGCACTTATGAATATGTCCTCAAAGTATGTCCATTTAAGTATGAATGACTCAAATTTATCATTCTTTATGTCAGAGTAATACTCCATTTTATTAAAATACCCCATCTTCTTTATCCAGTCTCCCGCTGATGGCCATTGGGTTGTTTCCAAGATTTGGCAATCACAAAGTGAAGTGCTATAAACATGGGTGCACATATGTTGCTGTGATGTTAATCTTTAATTCTTTCATGCATATACCTAGCGGGCAAATAGCAGGGTCAAAGGGGACCTCTAATTCTAATTTGTTGAGGAATCTCCACTCTGATCTCCACAGTGGTCGCACCAGTCTACACTCCCACCAACAGTGGAGAAGTGATCCTTCCTCCCTGCAGCTTCGCCAGCATTTGTTGTTGGTGGATTTTGTGATCACAGCCACTCTTTGCGGAGACAGAATCTGTGTTCTTTTCATCTGCATCTCTTGAACAACCAGTGATATTCAGCATTTCTTCTTATACTTCTCAGCAAATGGGTTTTTTAATTTGAGGGGTCTTATTTTTAAATTGTTATATATTTAAACTTTAAACTGTTATATATTCTAGATAGTAGCCCTTTATCTGAGAAACAGCTAGTAAAGAAAAAAACTTCTCACATTGTTGACTGTCTTTTCATTCTGTTGGTGGTTTCTCTTGCTATGGAGAAGATTTTTAATAAGTTGAGAGTCCAGTTGTTGATTCCTTCTCCTAGTTCTTGAGCTATCTAAGTTCTGTTCACAAAGTCTTTTCCTAAGCCAAAGTCTCCACGAGTTCTCCCTAACCTGTTTTGCAGCAGGTTTGGTGTTTCTGTTTTAATATTTAGGTCTCTAATTGACATTGATTTTAGTTGAGTGCATGGTGAAAAAGATAGGCGTTAGTTTTTGGCAAGTTGAAGTTCCAGTTTATCCAGCACTATTTATTAAAGAGGCTGTCTGTCCTCCACTGAGGAAATTTGGCTCCTTTGGCAAAGACAAGGTGGCTTAGTATATTTGGGGTTGTTCTGGATCTTCTAATCTGTTCTACTGATCCTCAGGTCTCTTACTTTATTTTACTGTCTTACTGAAATAGTATTTGTCCCATAAAGCAAGACTGAACATTAAACTGAAACATCACTTCTGTGGAGAGGAAGTAGTTTAATCAATCACAGCAACTATGGCAGCAACTATGAGCCTACTGTATTGTTTTATTATATCAAAAAGAAATTTTGAAAAACTTTTATTTAAAAAAAAGCTTCAACAGGGCTGCGGATTTAGCTCAGTGGTTCCGACACCTGGCTTGCAAGCACATGGACCGCAGTTCGATCCTCGGTAACCACATACAATACTGGGTGTAGAGACTCACACACAGCAGCAACCAGTACCACATACCACAGTGCCAAGCGTGGTGGCTCACGCCTGTAATCCCAGCACTCGGGAGGCAGAGGCAGGAGGACTGCTGTGATGTGAGTTGGAGGCTGAGCTCAGGGCCAGCCTGAACTACAAAGCGAAACCCTGTCTCAAAAAACCTAAAAAGCTTCAACATTATATTGTAAAACAAAATGGAAACCATTCAGTATATACAGAAATGGAAAATGAGTTATCAAAAAATTTTTTTTAATAATTTATTTTATCAGTACATTTTATATACACACTGTGATCACAATCAACACTGAATATTTGTACCAGTATATGACATGACTTAATTCGCATTTTTTCCCATTTCCTTGTCTGTCCCCCATCCTCTATATACATAAGCTTTGTCTCCATTTTTTTTTTTTTTAGTTTTTTCAGACAGGGTCTCACTTTGTGGTTTAGGCTGGTCTTGAACTCAGTCTTTAACTCAGCAATCCTCCTGCCTCTGCCTCCCAAGTTCTGGGATTACAGGCATGACCCACCATGCCCAGCACTGTGGTATGTGGTACTGAATGCTGGTGGGTATGAGTCAACATGCCCAGCATTTTGTATGTGGTTATTGGAGGTCGAACCCGGGTCCTTGTGCTTGCAAGTCAGGTGCCGGAACCACTGAGCTAGATGCTCGGCACTAACATTGTATTTTCAAAGAAAATTTCTTAGAGGAGGCATTCTGACTCCAGGTCAACCTCTGAAACAGCTCATGGATTTGGCTATGCTGAATCAAAGCTGTACTGAAAATGATTCACTTTATTTCCACTCATCCAATCATCAAACACCGTAGTTTTTCCTTAGAACATCTTTAATACCCATCCTTTCCTCTATATATTAGCTTCCTATTAATATAGTAACAAAATTACTATAGTTGGTGGCTTAGGACAATACAAATTATTCTCTTGTCTTTTCCGCAGGCCAGAAGTCAAAATGAAACTAAAATGAGATTAAAGTGAAGGTGTCGACAAGGCCGGGTCCCTCCTGCAGGCCCCATTCTGTAGGGGAAAAGGTAGCT
>PVIR01028496.1:0-21921 GCA_004026965.1 Petromus typicus | reverse complement strand
GATAAAGCTTAATGTAAAAATCAGACACATGCAGAGCTTAATAAGAAAATACAGAAACTATAAAAACACATATATATGGTCAAGCAAGACTAGCTCATCTCGGCAGATGGCACTGATACAGAAGCTAAGAGGTTCCACATAAGGCCCCCAAAATAACTCCTAAAGCCTTAACTGACCTTGAATATATATATATATATATATGTATATATAATATATATTGTATATATATAATATACATTGTATTATACATTGTATATATATTATATATTGTATATATTAATATATATTATATATGTGTGTGTTTGTGTGTGTATATACCTTGATATATATATACACCTTGATATATATACTGTATATATACAGTAAGGTAATATATATGAGGTATATATGTGTATATATGTATATATATGTGTGTTATATATATATATATATATATATATATATATATATATATATAAAACACACATATATATTAAGAGGTTAATTATCATCACCACAAGTCTCACTTTACTTTGGTTTTAAACACCCAGCAGAAAAATCTAACCAAAATGATATGTGGAAGAATAATAGTTCAGTCTGGATATACGAAGCGGCTCCAGTTGTTACCCTGGCCCTGCTGGAAGTTTCCAGCTACACCTGTGACTTAGCCCTACCCTACCCTAACCCTAACCCTAACCCTACCCTACCCTGGCTCGGTGAGGGGCGAGAGTCCCAACCACAGCTATGGAAGCTCAACAAGAACCTTTAGATCCCTCAGCTGAAAATCTCCCTGAGAGTCACGGAATTCTCAGTCTTCTTGCAACTGAACCTGGAGGGACTGAGCATGGAGAAATGAAACCTTTTTGTCTTTGGATAGATAACCCACATCAGATAAAGGAAAATCTTACAACAATAAAAATGAGTTTTTAATAGATAGTTTTATAGATAACCTCCAAGGACAAGCATGCCTAGGACCCAGCTGGTTACAATCCCTTCTCTAATTTCTTAAGAAGAATGTCTAGATTTGGCTTCTTCCTTTTAGTGTGTCTTTTCATTTTGATTCTTTTGTTTGGACCATACATTCGTTTTTCTCTTTTTAAGTTTTTATGAGACAAGGTCTCACTTTGTAGTTCAGGCTGGTCCATCAACTCAGCCTCAAACTCAGCAATCTTCCTGCTTCTGCCTCCCGAGTGCTGGGGTTACAGGTGTGAGCCATCACGCCCAGTGATTCTGGTATGTGATTCTGATTGCTGGTGGGTGAGTCTCCATGCCTGGCATTGTTGTGTGTGGTTACTGGGGATCAAACCTGGGTCCCTGCATTTGCAAGGCAAGCTCCGGAACCACTGAGCTAAACCCCCAGCCCTGGACCATACATACTTAATCTCTTGGTAAAGTTTGCTTCTTCTTGCTCAGAAGCTGTTAAATTCCAAATGCTCATGCTCATTCCAGATAAATCCACAGGAGTTCATTAGATGGACCTGCCGAGGAAAGTCCCTAGTTGCTAAACCCCAGCGTGACTTCTACACAAGCCTCCTTAGATTGACTCTCTGGTGAAATCCTCAGACTGCTGCCTCCTCTACCTTGATGTTTCTGAACTCATTACAGCCAGAATTGGTCTTGGCTCCTTCTCATTAATGGCAGCAGTGAATACTTCTTTAGAGGGGGCGAAATGCAAAGAACAGCTCATTTAGTTAGCTTATGAGTAAGCAGCTAGGTAGGGGAAAGGCCTGAGATAAAGTTGGGTGAATAGCCATATTGATAAGAATAAATAAAGAACTGACAGTGAACTAGGACTTTGGACCAAAGATGAACTTCCCCGAGCAACATGGAATACAAGGCCTGCCCTACTAAGGGGAGGTGTGGCCACTCCCTACTCAGCACCTGAGCTCTGAGGAATTTAAAATGCAAAATAACTATTTTTTTTCCTCTAAAGTCCCAGTTTCCTTTACACTCTACATGGTGAAGAACTAAGTTTGAGAGCTGGAGTCTCAGTCATTTGAGTCCACAGATCCAACCACTCTAGGTGGCCCCTGAATAGCTGAGGAGTTCCTATGCTCTGCTGATCTACAAGTAACTATGAAAAGAGACTCCATGAGGAGCTATTCTTCTCTCCAAAAAAACTCTCCCAACTTCCTCGCCAAAGTTATGTGATATCCTCCCTTGTACCTCTCTGCCCCATATGTCTGCTTCAGGATAGACGGTGTGTACAACAGGAATTTTGTGGGCAAAAGATCATTTATTTATTTATTTATTTAGGCTGGGCAAAAGACAGCAGGATAGCATGAGATTTCATTGTACTGCTCAGAACTATCGTGTGAAACATGCATTATTTCTAGGATGCTCCGTTAATAATTTTGGGCCACAATGGTGTTAGTTAGCTTTGCCTCAGGGCAACAAAATAGCTCAGATCAATTTATAAATTATAGTTACATGCAGTAGTTAAGATTGTGTAAACAGGGCCAAGAGTTCACGGACAAGCAAACCAATGCCGGCGCTGATGACAGTTGAGGGTTATTTTGGCTCTCGATTCCGAGGCTGGGAAAACCCAAGGCCACGGCACTGACAGGTCCCTGCTCAGCCTCGGATGAAAGCCTCAAGCTTCCTCATTAGAAACTGAAAAGAAAAGGAAGTGAGTATAAAACAGACAAGAGAACCCACTGCAGGAAAAGGGAACTAATTCCTTTTCACAACCTAATCGCTTTTTAACGTCTCCACTACTTCTCTGCAGTGCTACTTCTGGAATCAGATTTCAACATGAGTTTTGGAGGGAAAAATCAAAGCTGTAAGATTCCATGAACCTGAGAGATCTGAATAAGTTATCACTTCTCATACATAGGGGTGAGACAACGGTGGCGTAAACATTTTCCTTCCAAGAGAGAAACAAGCCAAAAAAAAAAAAAAAATGGTGATAGTCCTCAAGGAAGTTGGAAACCCTAGAAAGCAGATGGTAATCTTAAAGGCTTAAGAATCGTTCACTCCATGTCCCACCTCTTGGACACACGGGAAGCTGAGGACTCCCAAGTGTCAGGTAGTTTCACTCCTATGGCTTTGTTGAGTTCAACCCGCGCTGCAGGCCTTTTGGGCTTTGGTTGCACATTGGTGCCAACGCTGTCCCAGACAAGCACTGTACTCTACCAGTGGCTCCACCGTTCTGGGACCAAGGTGCAGCCGCATGCTCATGATTACACTGGTCTTGGTCACGGTGGAGATTATGTGGTCGCACCACTTCTGCTGGGCCTCAAGGCAGTCTGATGCATCTTGGGAAGCCGAGGAGGAGAAAGCCTTGTTCATATTGTTGCTGGAGTCTGCACCCTTGCAGACTTACGCTAATGATGTGGATGCCCCTGAGACTTAATGCTTGCTCTTTATGGAGCTTTAAAAAATTTAGGGGCTGGGGATTTAGCTCAGTGGTTCCAGTGTCTGTCTTGCAAGTGCAAGGACCCAGTTCGATCCCTGGTAACCATGGACAGCATGCTGGGTGTGGTGACTCACGCTCACCAGTAATCAGTACCACACACTGCAGTGCCAGGCGTGGTGGCTTCCACCTGTAATCCCAGCACTCAGGAGGCAGAGGCAGGAGGACTGCTGTGAGTTCAAGGTTGAGCTCAGGGCCAGCCTGAACTACAAAGCAAGACCTTGTCTCAAGAAAATAATGTTCTTAAATGTTTCTTCTCCTCTCTTGCATTATTCAAATCAAAGGCAATAAAGCAAGTCAAGTTTTATTCCTCCAGAAACCCAGGTACATCACTCCTAAGTTGTGCCTGCCACAAAGGACACGAACACAGAGCAGCCAGTGTGGATGATCACGCACGAGGTTCTTTAGTCCAGGGCTCAGTAAGTCACTTCTGCCAGTGACCTCATCAGAATGGCCTTCTATCTCTAAGACAAAAGGGCACTGGATTTGATCAGTGTGAGGTCTAAGTATGTGTTAGATTTCATACCGATCCCATGAGTGTCTGCATTTAATACATATTGGTGACAATGAAATAAAATGTTCTTTTAAAGTATGTATCTCTATCATTTTCTCTACTCTTGTCTTTGTCTATCATCAGATTTATTGCCATCCAATGTGTTGATTTACCTGCTTAATCACATATCTCCTCCTTCATTCCTAACATCAGTTTCAGGTGAAGAGCGTGACTCCTACTTTGTTTTCTTGTCTACATTAATGTCACATCTACCATTCTCTGTCCAGGTCATGTTTTCTATTAGACATGTCCAATATGTGTCCCACGGGCTGAACGCGCCTAGCTTGCTGGGTCTCATCTCATGAGAAGAAATCATCTTGGCCTGTAAATAAAATATGTAATGCAGTTCATATATACAAGTAACACAACTTTTTAATTTTAAATTATTTTCATTGTCTAAACCAGGTGCATTTTGTCCTTGTTCTTGTCTGATTTGCTTGGTTCACATGGCTTGAACCTTTGTCTTCCTCCCTCTTACCTTTCTCAGACTTTAGCAATCACTCTTTACACTCATGTTGATTTCTCTTTCTTTTTTTTTTGAGACAAGTTCTCGCTTTATAGTTCGGTGGGCTCTGAGCTCACTGTGTAGCCCAGGCTAGCCTCAAACTCACAGCAATCCTCCTGCCTCTGCCTCCCAAGTGCTGGGATTATAGGTGTGCGCCACTATGCCTGGCACTGTGATATGTGATCTGATTGCTGGTGGGTGTCAGTCTCCACGCCCGGCACTGTTGTGTGTGGTTATAAGGGATCGAATTGGGGCCCTTGCGCTTGTAGGGCAGGCTCTGGAACCACTGAGCTAAATCCCCAGTCCCATGTTGACTTTTCTTAAACCTCTCAATTTACAAGAGGTAACAACTGCTCGCCTTATCTTTCTGTGTCTGCCTCATTTTGCTGAGCATACTGTCCTGTGTCATAGATGAATCTACTGGGGATAAAAGTAGGTAAATTAAGTCAATTAAAATTTGAAAACCTGCTCTCAGGAACTAAGAGAAAAAGTTCAGCGAGTTGGAAAATCTTTGTTCCATCCAGATGTGCAATAAAAGAGCTGATTTCCTCGAGGAAAAGGTTGTGATGTCCTCGGCTCTGTTTTCTTAGGAACCTGGCATAATTCACATGTACATTATACAATATCTTCAAATTTTTAGGGGCTTGGGATCTTTGAAACATTGAAGTACACAAAATCCATTTGGAAGCTGTTTTGTTCATGAATGTAGAGAGCAACTCTGTGGCAAGAAATGTAAGATTAAACGCAAACAAGGAAACAAGTTCTCCATGAGGAATAACCATCCTGCTGCTAAAATCCTTGTCCCCTGACTTGTAAATCATGCATGTGGTTTACTCGAGCAGGATTCTGAACACAGCCACTATTTAAATATACTTTGTATTCACAATGTTAAGTATACTACCATGGGAAAGGAAAAAAGAAACTTTTTCTGTTCCATTATACCATATAGATTGCAATTAAACAACTGTAAAATAAAAAATAAAAATGTCCTACGATGGGCTAAGTTAGTATAATGAAAACAATTTTTGTTGTTGAAGAAAAGATATTCCAATGAAATTGCTAAATTTTAAATCTATAGAATGTTTTGCATCACATGGGGTTTATAAAGTAATAAGTATTCCTAGCTCAGGTCATTGTCCCTGAGAATAATAGTTGTCAAGATGCTGACCTATTTTTCCTTCAAAATATACCTTCTAAATTGATAGACTCTCTGCTTTGGGTGCATTCTACTACAATGTCGACGGTGGTAGCTGACATTACATGTGCCTTGTCCAATACACAATGGCGTGCTAAATAATAATAAACATTTCAATTTTTCTTTATTTTTATTTTAAAATTTGGCATTGCATTTCACTTTTTTTCTCAAACATCATCCATATCCAGAGTCAGCTCCATTTCTCAGTGTCATTTATTGACTCCCTTACTCATGTGAATTTTGACTTCTTTTTCATGTTACTTTTAGCAATTCAAACTCAGAAAAGTCGAGGATAAGTTCTTTGCTTTGCCATAATGCACATATTTTACTTTCACTTTTTGCCAGTTGCCCAGCCGAAATCTCTGACTGTATGCAGTTTGAGCATAACAGCTTTGGCACTCGGTTTTCTGTTTGTCACCACAAAAACACTTGTGGTCTCAGCACCTGCTGCACTTGGGGTACACAGGAAGGGGCTCTTGCACAATGCGCCATTATATGGCAGAAGCTTGGTGGTCAAGTGGGTGATCCTTAAGGACATTAATGGGTCTGTTGATCCTCTCATAAAAATAATTCCTAATTGTGATGTTAGGCCCCGAATAGCTTGAAACAAACACACCTGCAATGGATTGCAATTTTTCTCGTACAATAATTTATGGGTTTGGATAAAACGTCCATAGAAAGCGCCCGTATATGCACTTTTATAGTCAAGTCATGATTCCTGCATAAATTCGTTTTTATTAGTTCATTGAAATAATATTTTTTGAAAGGAATATTCAGCAAATCATCAATAAAAGTCCCGCCTGGGGTCCGCTGTAGTGTCCTCCTCTTTATTCATCTTTCCACTTGGTCAGTTTAGACTGTTATTTGTAGTAAAGTAGCCTCTGTGCTGAGCTTCAGCGCAGTGTTTACTTAGGAGGTTGTACACCTCCCTCATGGACTGAAAACTGCTATTGCAATTAAATGAGGTGACTAGAATATTTTTAAAGACTCGATTTGTACAATATTCTGTCTCCTTTTTTCAATCTTGGATTTGAGATCATCTCAGTTAAACCTAAAGCCATACATATAAAAATAACTCTTGCAAGTAAGTGTGATTCATATTTCCCCATAAAAGACCGCTTTTGTCTACTCTTCCCCCACAAAGAGGCAAATGTCTGTTAAAATGTGGTTATAAAAAAAGTCAGCTTTTCTTTATTCCATGCAGACTGCATTTAACTCTATATAGTTCTCAAAGGGAAATGTTAATCAGCTGAAAAAAACCACTATTGTAAAATGTCAGGAAATGAGATTACCCTCTTTTCTTCAAATTGATTTATATTCACTTACTTTTTTTATTCTTGAATTGGCTCTATACTTAGTTCTTGTTGTCCAGACTAAAATCACAAACGTCATTAGGACAACAGCTTTTTGTCTGCATGTTTGACTTCAATGTCTTCTTAGCCTACAAAAGTGCTTTACAAATACCATTCACTTAAAAAAGTATTGAACAAATTTGTTTATTGTCCACATTTAGCACAACACAATAGTTGGTTTCCTTCCTTGGTAGGCTTTTGGGTTTTGGGAGTCTTAGCTACTTTTCCTTTAAGTTTTAATACTATGTTCATTACATCATCTTATTTTAATATGAATCTTGTCACAATATTTTGAATAAATTAACCTAATAAGATGTATGTTTAGTCAGACTTGTCAGTCAAGATGAACTGATATACTTACTTTTTCATTTTTTATGTATGGAGGGTATATGTTTAAATTGCTAATTCTGTTACGAGTGATACATGTTTCACAGACATCCAATTTCATGTTTTTACTTTGGTATATAAATTTTTTAGCATGAATTAGTGAAAGGGGCCTTATTTCCTGTTTCATCTGCAATACTGCCTTGTTTATTTTTCTTCTATTTACATTACTTCCCTTTCTATTTGTGTGTGCATTCATTCACTTTGTCTTCATTAGAATATTTTCACACAGGTCATAATGTCTAAAAGAATAGACCCTGATTTTTTCCATCTTCTAGAGTAATTTCTCTACTCTTGGGTTTTGCAACTTACTACATATTTAGGATTATGCTTTGGGTATCCCATAGCAATACTTGGGCTATTAATTGGAGTTGGACTGAATCTCTAACACATTTTATTACTTGGCCTATATATGATGTTCAGAGCCTCTATTAAATTGATTGTCACTTTTAGTATATCTCTATACAGTTACATAGTAAATTCCATATGGATCTGTCCAATTTTTGCTAGGCTTACTGATAAATGTCTTACGGTATTTTGGTGGTGATGGTACATGCAAAAAATCAATAACTTTGATTATTTAGAATAATCAAGAATAAAAGAATATCAAGAATAAAAAGAATCAAGAATAAAAAAAGTAAGTGAAATATAACTACTTGAAAGTTTAAAGCTAAATTCAATTATATTATTATAAATACTAAGTGGTCATTAAAATAATTTTATTTTCAGTGTAGACGAACATATCATTGGCAAATATATCCTTAAGTCCTGAGCCCTTACCACTTTCATTTTTTTGTGATCTTCTTAAATATATCAAATAATCTTTACAATGATACTGGTAAGAAGTGATATTAGCAACCAGATTATCTTCTTAATTTCCTAAAAAAACCTACTAAAATCACTGTTAATATTAAGTCTTACTGTGTGTGCTGGATTGCTTTCTTCACAAAAATATATTAAATTAGAGCAAATATACTTTCTGTTTTGATATGATGCTTATTCCTTGCTTATGGTTTGTTGCACATTACCTTTGAAGATTTTCCTTCTAAAGGAAAATTACTACTTCGGACCTGAAGTAATCACTGATTTGGTTTTGTACTGTTTTAAATTCTAAAACCATATTCATGTATGAGATAGATATTTTTCTTTTATTTCTTTATAAATTCTTGTCTTGTTCTGGCATTAAAGTAATTCAGGTTTCAATTAGTTAAACTGTAACTGTGTTATTTTTCCTTTTATTGTCTGAAACAGTGCTCACTGCCTCAGCCTCCCAGAGCTCTGGGATGCCTGGGAAACTCACGTCCTTTTCGTACTCAGCTGTCCCAACTAGAATTACTGCATTACATTTAGTTGGCAAGTCTCTTTAGCCTCCTTTTGCCTCTGTCAGTTTCCTTGTCACTTTTCAGTGCGAAAGAGCTAAAAATCAGAATAGTCATATTATGTTTTTAATTTGGTGCAAGATCTGTTGCTACTGTTCTGGCAAATAAAAAGGGAGTTGTAGGAGAAGTAAGATCTGTCAGGAAAAAAGATTAAAGAGCAGGGGAGAGTCTGTGACACCCATATATATCATGTGACAGTGAGTATTGACCAAAAGCTGCTAATTATTAAAGCTAGACATGTGCTGACTCATCACGGAACTGATCTGTGTATGCTTTCTGTTTTCATAATGAAACGCTTATTATACACATGTGTATTTTTCTGCACAGATGCACAAAGATTCCCCTTCTGTCTCTAGTCTGTGTAATGAGCACACTCGACTCCAGTCAAATTGATACGTCTGTGCACAGATGACTTGAAGCTTTAACTTTCTTCTCTGTTTATTTTCACATAAGTATTAAAATCATATTTTTTATAATTTTAAACTTTTGATTTAGAATTAGATTGTACAATTCTATCATGTTTCTCAAGTCTACTTCTCATCATTAAACTTATTTTCAAATCCCAAATGTCAGAACCTAACATTTATCAGTCAACGTGTAGTCATACCTCACTCACAAAATTAATCATTGATAGTGTGCAGTCCTAAATTAAAAGTATTGCGACTTGTAATACAGTTTCTTCAGGGGAAGAGGAAGACTCATATCTGGCATATGTTTGTTGGGGATTGAAATCAAGCAGACAATTCTACTTTCAGTTTTAAATTAGGGACTGACAGTATGTCTAAAGGTTTTAGGTCTGTTGCAGGCTTTTATCTACAGGAATTGAGATTTTCCTTCTCTCCTCAGGTGCGTATGCTGTTTCCGGCTCAGAACATGTTGCAAAATATTTACATTGTAATTGTAATTATTTCTTAAGTGTTTGAGTAGAGGTGCTGATGGCCAGGCACGCTGATGATTTGCGAGGGGTGCTCTGTCGCTGCACTCAGGCAGAAGTAGTCAGAACACTTACTGAAGAGGGAGAAGTTATGAGGTCTCCATCAGACCCAGTCTTCTCTCTAATCAAAACTATCAGAATGATTCTTTACGTTTGGGGTCTGAGGATTTTGATGCTGTTTTCTTTTGGAATACACCACAGAGAAGATGAGATAAGTCAGATCCATTTTTTCTTAATACCATGATTAAATGTGAGTAGCTTTTATTTTTAAAATAGAAGTCCTATTTACGAAAGTTGTATTTATCAAACAGCTGTTTTTTCCCTGGGAACTCTGCTAGACATTGTAAAATGTTAATTATTTATTAGCACATGAGGTTGTGCTTGTTCATGCTGATGGTGATGATAATTTGTTATTATTGATGATGGTGACAATATAGACAAAAGTTGAATTCTAATGTGATGGCAAAAGTATCCAATAATAGGGCATGTATCTTTCATGATATCGTCTTGAAAAGAACACAATTATCAAAAAATAAATGTTTTTCTGTGTCAGTGATGTCAGATGTTCTCAATTAAATTTCCTAATGCAGGAGAATTTAAAATACCTATTTTGCTTTATGACATGTTGAAGTGATATGTCATTATTTCATAACCAAGAGAAATTTATAAAAAATTTTTTACTTGGATTTATGTGACTTGTTATTTCCATTTTTTCATTCTTTAAAGCTATGTGTCTGAGGAAATATCTTTGTATGTTATCTTTCCAACCAACATTTTTCATTTTGCTACCAAGAACCCCCACAAAGATTCTCAATTAAATTTTTCAGACTTTTTTGTGGGAGGGAGACTTCAGATTTATCTCTGGGGTATACGTGTGACCATCAGTCTGTCATGGGGCGGATTCGTGATCGGAAGTGTCACTGTGGCTTGGGTATGTACTTCTCCAGCACTGTGTGATTCTGCTTTTGTATACTTTTAAAACATGTAGATTTTTATCTCAAGTCTTCAAAACCTTAAGAGATTTTCTTCCTTTAGTTCATCAATTATCACTATTGAAATCATTCACAATTTAAGGTAACTTGAAGTAGTAAATGGATTTGAGAGCAGAAAAATTGAATTTTAATAAAATTTTACAATTTTTTGGCTTTCAGATAGGGGCAGCCCAGAGCCCTTATACACATTCATTTTTTAATCAGTGAAATAAAAATCTGTCATATTGATGTTAATGGACTTCTAAAATATTCAAATCAAGTTACAAAGAATTCGAAAGTATTTTAATCTTGCAAGTGTTACGTGCAACTTATAATTAGTAGCGTTACATTAATTAATCAGTATGATTTTTGCCATCTTTAATATTCAACATTTTCATCCATAAAATTATACTTACCATCTTTTCTTTGGATTTAGTAGTTGAATTTTATGAGTGTAAACAATGTCAAAGTCTAATTTTTAGGCATGAAAGAAAATTAGTATTATATCAACTATAAAAGGCTTTTAAATATTCAGCAAATTTGTAATATTTTAATGGAGACAAATTATTTCTTTACTTTTTTGCAGAATCAAGATTCTTCATCTTTCTTTATGCTAAAGCTTTTATCCTATTTTAGTCCTTGTGTGTTCTCTGGATGTAAAAAAATTACACACGCACATATTCACTAAAAATCTGCATGCAACTGATATTAATGAGACTAAGTTCATCATATTCTATTTCATGTTAAAATATTCCTAATGGAATGTGATGACATTTTTCTCTTGTTTTCCTTCTTTTACAAATTAGTAATCTCGGGTGTAAAAGTCAAAAGATTTGTTAGGTTATCAAGTCAATAAATCAGGATCTATGTTGCAAATATACGTCTGTCTTCTTGCCCTTGTTTTTTTTCTGCTATTACAGACCATCTTTAATGTAGATCTTATTATTCATTATCAGTCAACTCATTTTAAAGCATACAAACTCTTACTAAGAATACTTTTGAATAGAATAAATGCAATTTTATCAATATAACAAAGCCTAAACATAATGAAGTAATGTAAAGCAAAGGTAAGTCCATGACAGAGATGTTAGGACATTGGAAGATAACCGTAGAGATGAAACGAGGGTTCAGGGACGGGGAAAACAGAGATGAAAACATCTAAATGCGCTATATGCACGTACTGATCTGCTAAGGCAAAATTTATTATTTTGGATTACCAAGATGCACTAATTTAAAAAAAGAATGAGTAAACTTTCTGGATTTAAGAAGGTAAAAGAAGCGACCACTAAATGCAATGAAAGGTCTGAAGCTACTTTCTGGCAAAGGAAAATAAAACAACTTAAAGGATATTAATAGGAAAATCAATAGAAGTTAATCATGGAACGTGTGTTAGATAATAGTGTGATGTTAGTATTAAATGTGTTGTTTGGATCATTTTGCTTTGTTACATAGGAGAATATTCTTCTCTTGGCATATAGTACACTGCAGTGTTCCGTGGTCTCGAAACATATGAAATTTTCACTTCACAGTCACAAGTTTCAGGAGAAAGAGAAGAGAGAGAGGAGAATAGGAGACACACACAGAGACACAGAGAGAGACGGAGAGAGGAGAGGAGAGAGAAAGAGACACAGACACAGAGAGAGACAGAGACACAGAGGCAGGGGGAGGACAGGACGACTCAGTGGTGACTCTGGCTCCTAAAAGGGCCACAGATTTTGATAATGTACACAAATTTAAAACAATAAGATTGAGCTTTTAAACCTCAAAAAATGACCCTTTCTTGTAAGTTGTAGTGGGGGCAGGAAGCTGGGGAAACATTCTAAGTAATTAGTAAGGATATTTCTTTCAAGCTTTCGTATTCTTTTGCCAGTCAAAATAAACTGAGCACAATCCCGGAAATGGGATGATTTTTATTGTCGTGGAATCTTTTCTTCTCTGAGTATGCGGCAGATATTTGCTATACTGCCTCTTACCGGTCCTTGTAACGGAAGCGGTTGCTGAATATCAGCATTTTTGCAAAACAGAACGTCTTAACGCTGTCAGTTTTAGGTATGGTAATAAGTCAGATGCAAACAACAAGGCTGACAGAAGCACAAGGAGTCGAAATTGTTAAAAAAAAAAAAATAGGAAGCCCATGGTATACTTTAAAAAGGATATTGGTGGGAAATACATTCGTGGAAACATAGATTGTGGGGTGAAATACTGGGGCCTAGATGGTGAAGTAACAGAACTGTTTTACTCCAGAGCTGAGAGAAGAGGGGAATTACAAGTTTGGCTCAGCGCCATGTGATGCTCCGGAGCGAAGGGCGAGACCCAAATCCACACCGATCGCAGGCAAATGCCAGCAAAATGGTAAGTTTATTATCTCGCCGGGCACTGAAGTGAGTCCTGGAAATTATGGGACTAAATCAACGGCTACCATTCAGTTTGTTTTACCTTCATGAGGAGAGAAGAGATAACATTTACTCTAACAGAAGCTTGGATATATAATACAATTGGAAACAGTCTCTGGGGCTTTCTTAGGCCCCCAAATGGATGAGATCACTTACCATAAACATTGCCATGAGACGGGATTGAAGAGTCACTGAGCTGCACCTTGAAACAGGAATAAATACTAATAGGATGCAGAGGAGAAAAGAAAGGTTTAAAATTCTCCATAATATGTCCTTAAATGGCCTCACTGCTCTTTACAGAAATGCTTCTGAGTGTGAGAGAACATAGGGTTGCTGACTTCTTTTTCCAAGTCAGTAATTCATATTATAGCTTGAGAAAACTGAGCCCCAAAGAAAATAACAATATCACTTTCATCTATGAATTTTGATTAAAAACTAAGAAATAAATAATTAAAAATGACATTATTTCCAGAGGTGGTGGCCAATGCTTGTAATCCCAGCACTCAAGAGGCAGAGGCAGGAGGGTCACCATGAGTCTGCAGTTAGCTTGGGCTACAGAGTGAGTTCAGGGCCAGGCTGAACTACAAAGCGAGACTCTGTTTCCAAAAAAAAGAAAATGACATTATAAGGGAATCATTTTAAGGACACAAATATGCTATATGTTTTAACCATATGAGAAATTACATTATTAAACAAATAATGTTGAAAAAACATTGGCTAAAAATCAACAGGGATCTTTAATATATATTTATATAGTGAAGATATACATATTAAAACATCACTATACTTACTGTAAAATGCTAGCATCTTCATTATGGTCTTTAAAAAGCAAATATTTCTACTATTCTTCTTAATATTGATGTTTCTCACTGATGCTAAGTAACTGACCAAGAAAAAATGGTGCAAAGCCAGAATAAAAGACACCATTAATATTCAAAATATATTATTTAAATGGTGTAAAAACTCACAAATATATGTTCCCTGAATGTTGCAAGCAATAAAAACTCACATAAACACTTGATGGAGAATTGAGATATAAAAATCAATTGTCTTTTTAAGTACAAATATAATGGAACAAAACTATGATGGAAGAAAATACAATATTTTATGAACAAAAAGTCAAAAGAGAAAATAAAAATTTTAAAGTATAAATGAGTTCTAGAATTGTATGTTATGTATTGTGAAATAGAAAATACTCAAAGTGAAATAGGGTGAAGGGGGAAAATAATGAAATTATAACAAAAAAGAGAGGAAACAAATTTTATGTATATAGGGGAGGTGGTAGGGTGGGTAGGGCTATGGGAAAAAATGAGAATTAAATTGTGTCTTATACTGGTACAAATTCCCATTGTGGAGTGCAATCATGATGTGTATATGTAATGTACCAGTAAAGATTTCAATAAAAAAGCCTAAAAATTATTAATTTGAATTTCTGCTATTGAATAAATAATAAGTATGCACAATATAAATAGAAATTATTTGAAGATGGAAGACAACATTTAGCAGACATAAATCATTCCTATATATTTATAGCAAAATTTTATATTTTAGAATTAGCATGTTCTTGAAAACTCATTTCAAAGCTGTATGTCACAAACAAAGTGTAATTATAGGCAAAAATCACTGGAGAAAGAAATATACTAAAACATTATAGGCATTATCAAATATATAGGGATTTCATAGTTGAATTGTACATTCAGTTTGAATGGAAAGACTGGTTACATATGAATAAGTGCAAGTACATAGAGGGATGTACAGTATTATATGCCAAGACACCACGTCATAATCAGGGAAGGCACATGATTTTATCTAGCAAGTAGTGTTAGAAAATTTCACTGCTCATTTGACAAGGAAAAACTCCTACATATGTATCTCCTGCCAGACATGACCCTCACACACATCAAATAAAAAGGGAATTATTTAACATTACGATGGCACATGGGCATGATTAATTTTATAAACTGAGAATAAAAAAGGAGTCTTTATTTAGTTCTATAAAACACAGTCATAAAGGAAAATATGATAAAGTCAACCACAGAAAAATCAACCCTTTCAGCCCTTTCAAGTTATCATGAATACAATGAAGACAAAAATGATATCTAAAAAAAAATAAAAAGATGAGGAATGGTGTCATACTCCCAATCTACAGAAGCCAGGAACAGAGCAGGGACTTAATTAAAAAACCAAAAGTCCCACCGAAATAAAAGTATGAGTTACATATAGTAAAATAGTCTTATTTTCAAAAGGAAATATAAAATTAAAACTGAAAAATATCACCTACCCATTATACATTAAAACATGTCAAAATATTTACTCTGCGAAGATGCAGCAGAACATGCTTTTAGTTTATTTTTGCTACTGTGTAAACTGGTGACTTTGGGACTGATATTTTCAGCCTGTAAAAACTGAATATGTCCAAGACCTTTGATTCAGTAATTACTGTGGCAAGAATTTCTCCTAGAAAAGAAAAAAATATGCACAGGTGTCCATGAAATATATTATTTCTAACAGCAAAAAATAGCATACAATTTAAGTATCTATTTAAAAAATGAAATCTGCCAGATATCAGTGAAATATAGTGAGTGACATCTTTATAAATCATGGCATGGCCTAATCATTGGGATATTGTGTTAAGTGAGAGAAATTTCATGGAGTATTTCATGTCATTTCTTATGCATGGTATAAGAACTTGGGAGAAAGAACAGTCTGTGTTGTAGCTACATAAAATAATAAAAACTTGTAAGTGTGGTTTATTTTAGGAGATGCCTAGAGAACTTATAGAGCATTACAGGAGGGAATGCTACTTTTTGGAATCTTATCTTTTTTTGAGACAGGGTCTCGCTTTGTGGTTCAGGCTGGCCCTGAGCTCAGCCTCTAACTCACATCACATCAATCCTCCTGCCTCTGCCTCCCGGGTGCTGGGATTACAGGCGTGAGCCACCACGCCCGGCACTGGTATGTGGTACTGGTTGCTGCTGGGGTGAGTCTCCATGCCCAGTATGGTATGTGGTTACCGGGGATCGAACCTGGGTCCTTGCGCTTGCAAGACAGGCGCCGGAACCACTGAGCTAACTCCCCGGCCCTTTGCAATCTTATCTTTTGATAATTTATGAAGTGCTTAGGGAACCTGCTCTGAGAAAGGCAATGAAAGTAGATACATGCTTATCCTAGTGTCCCGTACAAAGCCCACTAAGATTTACTGTAAACATGAAGATGTGACTACCTAGCAGGTACGTGTTCCTGACTTTGAGTCCCAGTACTAGGACACATTACACAACGTAAACATAACCTGGTTCCTTCATCTTCCCTTTTATGTCCTGATATTCCATTTTCTTTGGCAGTGTCTCCATTTTTTCTTGGCTATATCATTGCTGTAGCCATGGGGATCCGTTTCCTTGTTATGGTAGGAATCTGGGCTGCTGTATTCATCAACTGTAAGTGACAACAGATAATTAGATTGTCTCATTGTTAATCAAACAGTTGCAAAGAATTACTTTGATTAATATTGAAAAATCACAGAAACATAAACTAAAAATTAACATTCTTGTATTTTTGCTGTTAGTCTAAAAATTCATCAATTGTTTTTGCTTGAAATGCAAGTTATTAACAATAATTATATAATTTTAATAATTATAATTATTTTAATAGCACTTGTCACCCACAGAACTTCATTTCCTTCACTGGGTAAGTTAATTTTTAGCAAAATTTTTCCTATGTAATTACTGGGAGATCGTATGCTCCCAAAGCCATTAAAATAGAGACAATAAATAGTTGATCCTTGTCTACATCTCACTGTAGTTTTGTATTTCCAAATAATGAAGGAGAATTTTTAAAGTGTAGAAAACCACTGGTTTGGGCGTATGCCTTCCCATGAATATGTAGAGATAAGCCTTTGGATATGACTATGTTAGAGATTAATTATTTGGAATTTTGGAATTTAATGGGAAAGGCATATAACTTTTCTAGACAAAATCTGCTCTTGATTATCTATGTATAGAATTAATAATATATTATCTGTGTATTTCTAGAAAGTCACTGTGGCCCGTGTCCTAAAAATTGGATATGTTATAGAAACAGCTGCTACCAATTTTCTAACGAGAGAAAAGACTGGTACCAGAGCAAAGCTTCTTGTCGGTCTCAAAACTCCAGCCTTCTGAAGATCTACAGCAGAGAGGAGCAGGTGGGACATTTGCTTTAGTCCTTTTCTAAACCCTAGTACACACATCAGTTCACTGGAACACGAGCTTGGAACATAAAGGAGACACAAGACCAGGATCTTCTGACACCTGCCCCAAATCTTTTCTGCGCTAAAATTAAGACACCTGAGATAACTATGCATGTGTTGCTTAAGTGAGAATTATGCTTGTTCTGGGACAAAATGCATTTTTCTCCAATTTCACAAAGGAAAGATGAGGTTCCCCTTGCTTTCCCTTTGTTTCCTGAGCACTGATCTTATTTGTATTTTTTCATGGTTCAAACAGGATTTCCTTAGGTTGGTGAAGTCGTATCATTGGATGGGACTAGTACAGATTCCGAAGAACAGATCCTGGCAGTGGGAAGACGGCTCGGTTCTCTCCCCAGATCAGTAAGGCTCTGGTCCACACGTTTCCAGTTGTCAATTTGTTTTTAAATTATCCCTGTGTTCATTTATCAGTTACATTTCCTTTTGCCCCATCCTAAGCATTTCCGTATTCTAGTAGATTTAGAAAACATAATTAAGTTCTAAATTCATAAGATAGTACTATAGGAATCCATATGAATAATGTAGATTGTTTGTTATGTGCCAAGTGGTGGACAAGGTAGATCTAATAGTGCGGACATTTTACATACAGAGACTGCAGCTGCGTTACGAGGTCTTTTCGTATGTATTATTAAATGTGTTGAGACATAACTGACATATAAGAAACTGAACATACATAAGGTGTGCAACTGGATACATTTTTACAAATGTGAAGAACTAAAAGACTTCTGAACTGAATAATTTCCAGTGTATGGAGAAAATAATGGCACATAATTTATAAAAGTTCTATTTATATTATCTGAGTATGTTATATTTTTCAAATCTACAATTTAAGGAGGCTAGTTATGTCATAAAATCTCCTGAAATATCATTTAAATTCTTATATTTGAAGCCCTTTAGGCATAACTTCATTTTTATATTCCTGCATTAATAAAGCTATGGAAGTCATTGTAATTTCCCTCTCCAGAATCTCTATGGTGGAAATGCGGAATGGAACCTGCGCTGTCTACGCCTCGAGCTTTAAAGGTTACACAGAAAGCTGTTTAACTCCAAACACTTACATCTGCATGCAGGGGCCTGTGTGAGCGCTCAGTCTACCAGCCAGCCACATCCAGGCATAGAGGACGTAGTGCAAACCCAGAGAGATTTGCTGGAGACCTACAATCCTGTGGATTCAGCTTTCGTAGGTCTTCGATTTGCTGGCTGCTCATCCTTCTTTCTTTGTTGCTTCATTCTTTTGGGGTCGGGATGTCTGTCCAGTGCCCGTCACACTGTTGTATTTTAAAGTCACATGGCTCATTTCATTTGACAAGTTTACAGCTTCAGAAGACTTTGCTTTCTTACCTGTATCTGACTTGGATTACATTTGGATGAAACTTTGGACTTTAAAAGTCTAAGGAGCTGGAAAGAGTCAAGACTACTGAGGATTGTAATGGTGTGTTTTTCCCCATGAGAAGGATACGGACTTGGGTCAGTGGTAGAATGTTATAGACTGAATGCTTGTATTCCTCAAAAATTTATATTTGAAACCTTAACTCCAAATATTATTATACAAAGCAGTAGGGTTTTTGAAGGTGGATTTGGTCAACAGGATAAGTGAGATTAATGCCAAAAACACAAAACTCTAGTCAGTTCTCTAGCCTTCTATTCAGCAAATGTTCATATCTGCACTCCATCTCTTACAAAAGAGTTTATCTACCATAATGCTCTAATTCTTAAAAAATAAATAGAATCAACATGAAAACTTATTAGGCTATCTGCTTTTGTTTGGACATGAGTGATTATATTACCAGGTAACAAACTGTAAGTCAAGATCCCAGCTCTCAAGACTCGTACTGTGCCTTGTCTTTGCCATATTTGAAAATCTCACTGAAAAGGTTACTCTACTGAAAATGAAAAAGAGAACTGAATATCAGCATTATCGGTATGAAATATCCTGGTAAATAATTAGCATGTTGATAACAATAGGAATTATAGAGCCATAGAAGTTGTGTTCAAAGGAATTCAAGGAAACAGACAGTTATGTTGAAAGAATCTCTTAGGGCTGATGTGAACGGGACAGTGGAGTGTGTCGTGAGTCTATCCCTGATCTGCATGACAAGTTCCTTCTTAGGCACAGAATCTGGGAAAAGATGAGAGTGAAGCATATGTGTCTGAATATGCTGAGTTGAGAAATCTAATTGTTCGACCCAGTTGTCTAGATTCAGCAAAAAAGAACACTGTCATAGATCAGCAGTCTTCCACGAATCTTAATTTGGAAGCAGCACGTCCACCATCTCTGATGTAGAGTGAATCTTTTACTAAATGATATCCAGAATTTGACTACACTGAGAAAACCAACATGTTGGAGAATCAATATTGGGAAGTAGGAAGGACTTGTTCAAATGGGAAAAGGAGCAAAGAAGGGAGAAGGGAGAAAGGGAAAAAGAGAACAGACGGTGTGTAAAAGGGAGGGGAAGAAAGGGTAAAGGGAGGAGAAGGAACTGGGAAAAAAGAAGATATACTGTGTACAATACAGATTTCTTATGATGAATATGATCAATATGTATGACAGATGTGTACTAATGAAAAGTTTTAAAAGGTAGGTGAGGCATAAGTAATAAAGAAAATGAAGACAACTAATACTAAAATCAAAGAAAAAAAAGTTAGTCTTGTTAATTTCTGGAATTTTTGTTTTGTCTGCAGTTTGAAATGAATATCCACTAACAAGAAGTGTTAACAGTACAGGGGGCCGCCTTGCTCTATGTACTTTATTTTCACCGATGCTGATATTTCAAGTAACTAGATAAGAATAACAAGCCAAGAAAATGATCTTGGCACAATCCATAAACTTTATTCAAATATTACTAGTTTCACATGCATTCATTTCCGTGTGTATGTTTATGTGCACATGTATATATAATTATATGCAATTTGATCATGGTTAACTTTGTATAATCCCCACTACAGGTGCCTGTGTTTATATTCTACAAAATTAAACTTTTTTACACAATAAATACCTCTTCACAGTCGTGTACACACAGGTAGATTGAAATGCTGGTATCAGTGATCTCTGCATTTTGCAGGACAAAGAGGTATGTACGCCACATGAGGGTGTCTATCTGATTGGCGGTGTGGTGGGTACAAGACACAGAGTTCTGACGTCATCTGCACAGCCTGCTGGAGTACTGCACAACTGAGTCCTGAGGGATGGGGCGTATTTTGAATCTTAGGGCTACATTACTTGCTGTCAGGACTGCATGGGGCCAGCCAGCAGTGGATTGGATACATCTGCTAGCCTGTCCCTCGGGTGATAGGTAACTAGTCAAGGACAAGAGCACCCCAAGGAAACAATGACCTTTGTTCTTGAGATTTGTAGAACTGAACGCGTCTCGTGTGCAGGACTACAAACTGTGAAGAGGCCCAGCAGACTGGGAGACTCATCTTCACCTAAATGGAACACCTCCAAGTCAGCTTCCTGCTCAGAAGGACTTTGTAGCAAGAATCCCCCTATCTTCTTGTTAACTTAGGAGAGTAAGATAATTTTTTATCACACATGCTAAATTTATGGTGGGGTAAACAAGAGCTAGGCATAGCCTAGGAGAATGGCAGCAAAAGCTAAATAAAATGAAAATTCAAATACAGAATATTTAACATTTGAAGTGAGTATGTATTCAGCTCTGATTAGATATTAGGATCTAGTATTGGGGCTTGTAGGACAGTGGTCATTAATCATTAGATACTATAAAGCTGGAGATTAAACTTTAATGGGAATTTCTGGATTCTGACACAAGCTTGTATCCAGGTCAGTTATAGAGAGCCCTGGTTGTGGGTCTTGATCCCCTGCAAGGCGATCAACAGAAGCTAACAAGATGAAAAGATAAGGGAGAACTCAGAGAGAAAGCTCTGTCTTGGCTAGTCCAAGACACACCAGAACATGTAGGGTTTACGCATTATAAGTATGGGAAGACGGGGGCAGGGTATGCTTTGGGACACTGGTGATAGCGGGCTCAGCCCACTGTTTTGATCAGATCTCAGTCATCAACTCAGTACACTCTGTGGGTGTGAAGGTGTGGGTGACACATAGCACTTCACTACGGAATGTCTCCAACCACAGTCTCTGCCCCTCAGAATAATAGTTCACACCTACAGGAAGCCTTGAAAGGGCCATAAGAACTTGAGGGTAAGACAGAGAGGAGTGGGCAGAGGGAAAACCGTGTCTGATTAAAAAGAAGCTCCTGCACAAAGTATGGAGAGTCTAACGTAATGTGGCTGACGAAGAAGCAGAGGACACAATGTAGGGAGGAGGGAGGGAACGAAAAGTGAGGCCGACAGCACAGAGGTGGCTGATCACTATCACTTTGACTGCAGCAGTTGTCTTATCATTCTTGCAAGTGTGGCCACAGGAAACTTCACTAAATTTGGAATGATGATAATATTTACTTTCAAAGACAAGAAGAAGAAAAGGTCATAAACAAAGAAAAACATGAAATCTGTAATATACTGATAAACCATCGATTGCATTATAAACACTAGAGTCATGATTTCCTCTATATTCCTTTTACATGGAACTGTATCCTCACAGAGAGCTTAGAGAGCAGCTCTTGTGCATGGAAAAATGGGTGACCCATTCTAAAATTCA
>PVIR01028495.1:0-21904 GCA_004026965.1 Petromus typicus | reverse complement strand
ATGGGGATTTGTACCAGTATAAGACACAACTGAATTCTCATTTTTTCCCATAGCCCCACCCACCCTACCACCCCCCCATATATATAAAATTTGTTTCCTTACTTTTTTGTTACAATCTCCACATTGTCCCCTTTCACCTTATTTTACATTGAGCATTTTCTATTTCACAATATATAACATACAATGCTAGGACTCATTTGCATATTCATTTTCTCATACCAGAGAAAAACATCCATGACACGCATACTAGGAAAGTCGATAAACATGTAAGGTGTTAGAGGTATGAACTATCTTGAATGTAGTAATAACCCCATAATCCATACGCACATGTACAAAATCACCCATAAGTACATAGGGCTTAAGTACTTAGAAAATTATCAATACAAGTAGGAGAAAAAAATATCAAAATTACTGTGCAGCACATCATCACCCTCAAGAAATGACACTAAAAGCAAATAGTCAGTATAATGAAAATGCTAAAGCATATCTCTTCTGCATTAAATGTAAAACTGTAAAGTAAATGAAAACATTTAGCTTATATCATAATTAATAAAATATCTATATATTTATTTATAGTAAGTAAAAATTAAAAGTTATATATTGTGAAATAGAAAATGCTGAATGTAAAATTGGGTGAAGGGGGAAAATGTTGAGATTGTAACAAAAAAGTAAGGAAACAAATTTTATGTATATGGGGGGGTGGTAGGGTGGGTAGGGCTATGGGAAAAAATGAGAATTAAGTTGTGTCTTAATACTGGTACAAATCCCCATTATGGAGTGCAATCATGATGTGTATATTTAATGTACCAATAAAGATTATTAAAAAATAAAAAATAAAAAAAGTATTTAAATTCCTGATTTAGGCAAGAAAATCAGGTAAATTTTGACCATTTGAACTGCAGACAAATAGAAAAGCTTTCTCATGACAAAACACAAATGTTTGTCGAGGTGAAAATACCCATTACATTTCATGCTGCTGTGTGGAATGCCAGCTTTGCCAATGACCTTGGTCAATTCACTTAATGGCGCTGAGTCTGAAAGGCTACTGCTCCATCCTTAAACCCCTTTGGGAACTAAAACACTGCTTTGTTTCCCATTAAGTTTATTTCCTCTGGTTCCCATTTCAGATATTTCAAGGTGATAATCATTAGTCAGATGTTAATGAAAGTAACTTAGCCAGAAAAGATTTGTATTGTTATAATTCCAACCACATTCTTGATCCAATTCTCAAATTCCATCCTTACTATTCTTACTAGCCAGGGAAGAGCTCTCTCAAGGAAGAATAAAAGTGCAGCATGGAAGGGAGGAGAGGAAGAGGAGAACATGCAAGAGACAGAGGAGACCCTGTCCTCTCGGGCTCATGCATTAGTAAGAAAGTGAATACCTGTGCTGTAAAGGTAGTAGGAACCACAGGGGATACTGAGGGAAAATTTTGTGGAAACGCTTTCTGCTAAAGTAAGTTATTTTTATAAGGAAGATAAAGACCGTATAAATGGGAAGACAAAACTGAGCTGGGTAATTTGGTGATCTACTAAGAAGAGAACAAGGAGAGCAAAGGGGGGAAATCATGGGCAGAAATCATAGAATAAGCAAAGGCAACTACTTCCTTGGTGAACAGGAAGTTGTCCAGACTGAGTGAAGGCAACATGCCTAGGGATGACTTGAAAACTTTTATTTCAAAGGTTAGGTTTAGAAATGTGGTGGTAATGAGTGCTTTGTACCCTTTATCCAAAGCCTCTGTAACTTTTGGTGCTCTAGTCTGGTATTTCTTCTTTGAGCCTCCCTCTTGCTCTCCCTCCTCATTTACTCTTCATTCTCTCATGCACCTGCTCTCCTTCTCTGCCTGCTTCTTTTCAGCCCCTTATCCCAAATACCCACAAGACATCTGAAAACCTAGGTTGTCTTCCATTCAGAATTCTTGGGTCCTCTGCATGGAATCCTTGGCTTATTCTTCTTCCACCTCTCTTTATGTGCTGCCAACTCTACATGAATTAACCCCAGCCCAGACCTCCCAGAGACCAGCTCCATATCCTGTGTGCCCACACTTTTTTACATTTTATCATATTCAGTTTATTTTTAGGAAATGAAGCTCTTCCCCAGCCACCAGCTCCAATTTATATGAAAGTCCAATCTGGAAAACATGTAAGCGTGACCATTGAAATATAAATTAGCTCACATACTCCAAATGCACATTTGCTAAGAAAAATCAATGCAACCATGAAGCTACTCTGACATAAAATTTTAAATCAAGAGCTTAGCATTTTTTCCTGACAGCATAAGATACAATATACTTAGCGTTTAAAGTAATCATTGTAAGTGTGCAATTATTTTGTTTGACAAATATTTGATTCATGTTCCCCCTAATTTTCAGTTGTTTTTCATTTTTGCTTCATAACCATTTCCCTTGTCACTCTTTAAGAGCCTGGAAATTGATTAAGACAGGAATCGATGTTTGCCTCTACTTTCCATCTTTAGATCTAAGAGCTACTCAGGCTTCCTTACCAATGTTAAAGTCAAGTCAGCAGCGCAGGGAGCAGATAGAAAGTGCTGAAACTACGCAGAGGGCAGATCCTCACGCCCTCCCTCATGCCATCTGTGTGCAGGTCACTCACCACTCTGCTGATCAGAGGTGACTTATTGGGGCCTGTCTTTGGAGGCCCTCTTTGGTGTGTGCCACGGGGAGTGTGCACAGTGGCACAGTGGCACATGATCAGACAGGTGCATCTGGTAAGTTCCTTCCACAGGGATAGAGAAAGCATCACATCTTCCCATAAACAGAGAAAGAACAGCATGATTTTACCCCAGAGATGGAGAGGACACAATGGAATGCCACCACTGTGACAGGGACTTGAGTTACTTGAGTCTTCATCAGGATCTGTGACACAGGGTTCCATCTTGGTGTCATGTTTACAGAAAGCATAGCTGTGACCCAAAGTCTTGGCATTTCCACTAGGATTTGGACACAGATCCTAATAAAGTATGCCTTCCACGTATAAACATCCACTAAAATAATAACATTGTTTTAATAGCTTTAACTGGAATGGCCACATGTGGGCAGCCTCCTGGAGGCCTGTTCACAGAGGGACATCTGAGGAGCCCTGCAAGCTCATTTCCCTACTGTGATGGCAGCCAAATGATGTCTGGTGAGGGCCAGAAAATTGTAAAAAGGCTATTCAGAAGGTTGAGCTCAGGAAGAATGTGGGCCTGAAGGGGCAAAGGATTTAGCTCAGGGCCACCTCACCTGCCTCCCAAGCACAAGGTCCTGATCTTCAGTACCGCAAAATAAAATAATGTTAATATTACTGTGGGCCTGAGCCAGAATGATACTCATGGCTGTGCATGGGAGCTGGGAGATCCAAGAAGAAGAAAAGACCAATCAGGAAGATGTGAAATTACACTCGATATGGAGACAAGGGGTAGAAGGGCTCAGGAAAATTTCAGGCCCACCTTGCTGGACCAGTTGAGTGACAGGGACATTCACCTATAGGCATTGTTCATTCTTTCATCTCATACTTGCTACAGGTCTGGTATTTCCTCTTTGAACCTCCCTCCCACCCTCCCTCTCATTTACTCTTCATTCTCTCATGCACCTTCTCTCCTTCAATATGGAGTGAATAAATAAAACCCACATCTATAAAACAGACTAAGGGGATTTTGATCCTTTTTACATAATTCAACATCTTAGGGCACTTGGTAAGGTAAAAATTTTCTCTATGCCTGTCTCCTTTCCTGCAAACAGATAGCAATTTATATAATGTATCATGTAGGGAAACTGTAATGATTAAATATATTTGTGAAAATAGAATTTTAGAAATGATTCCTGCACATACAAGCACACCATAATGATTGGCTGCAAGTAACATTATTATGAAATTTAAAACAAAACACAGATTGTAAATAAATAAACATGTAATAAAATTCAATGAAATAGTCTGAGAAAAAGTAGAGTGAGAAGCTATGTGATAATAGGCAAAGTAGAACTCTTTTAAGAAATAGAAACCTGAGGGAAAATATCTCCACAAGGAAGCAACATTTGAACTAAATGTGAATATCGTAGGAGGAACCACAAAGTTCTGTGCAGAAAGGTCCCCAGGTCAGAAGCTCTGGGCAAGTGGTGGTGTGACCAAGGAAGCCTGATAGTGAAGGTGTGGGAGACCAGTCATCTGGACCCAGTAACCAGGTGACAAAGAAATCCAGGCCCTTCTAATGAGTTTGGAGTTTGTTCTCCATTTTATGGAAATCAACAATGCTATGACTGAGAACAAGACTGCATGGGTTGGATTCCTGACTCCACTTCCTACAAAGTGTGTTTATCAGTAGTTTCACCAATAAGACGGAAATAACAACAGTACCTGCTTCACAGAGTTGTTTTTAGAATTGATAAAGGTCAGTAAAGTCATGTGCCACAAGATTTTTCAGTGACAGACCTCATATATAGCAGTCCCATAGGATTATATTGCCTGGAGATATTGTGACTGTCTTATTTTGTGTAACTTCGGTCTACTATGTCCTCACAATGGCATAAATCTTCCAACAAGACAGTTCTTTGAACAAACTTCACAGTTGGGCAAGGCACAGCTGTATACACAAGGGGCTTAGTGAGACTAAAATAAGCATTAGGTGCTTATGTAACTATGTTATAATCCCAAAGGTAGAGGGTAAAGGAGAATTTGTTTTCTGAGTAGTGATCTCATGTCGTCCTCATCACCTGTGAAAGTATCAATCTCTGTGGAAGTCATAGTTGTCTAACCCTAGCAGTGGCGAATTATAATGACCAGAAGCACAACTGCTCTCAGGAGGATGGAGAGTTCGGTGCACAGATAGACCCAGGAGGAGTTGACTTCTCAGACTTGATGGGGAATCTGGACCTCAAAGCTCCCCTGGGACTTAAGTCTGCACAACGGATCAGGATAGTATAGTCTTCAAAGAAATCACTGCTTAGTTAAGGTATGTGCACTGTTCAGAAAAGTAATATAGCGCAAAACTCAAATGCTCTTACTTTGAACATTTCAAGTAAAGGGCTGACATACCTTCATGCTTGTTTCTATTTCTGACTCAGTAAAGAAAACAAAATGGGAAACATGGTTTCTGTGATTGTCCAAATACAATATGGTTCTGGAAATTACAGTGGATATTTTCTACTAATTTTCTTTCTCAGAAATTTAAACCTAAAGTCATACTCTTTTTTTTTTTTTTTTTTTTTTTACTGTAGTCAGAAAGGTAGGAAGAGATTTGTCAGATGTACTGAAAGTCACTTTTTGGGAAATTGATCTTATAATAGTAATCTTCAGGGGAACTCTACTCTGATTTAAAATGTGTCTCATTGTTCACATCATTGGGCCTCTGTGGGAAAATGTAACTCCATTTGATTGCTTGAAGTAATATGTCCTTAATTTTTTATTAGACACACATAAATAGAACAATGAATCAAACGCTCTCTGTGAAGAATGAGTGCCTTTGATTCCTGATCTTTCAGGAAATAAAAAATGCCTAGAAGTATAATGTAGCTTGCCCAGATATTGAGCTATAAGATTTATGTCTATAAAAACCCAAATAACTCAAAACAATGCCCCTTTGTACAGATTCCATCACTCTGGAAACTATACTGCGATTCCTCCCATGAGGCCAATCCCTGAGGCATATAACTATCCATAGCTAGGCATCTGGTGTCCAGAGGACTCGGAGACCAGTAGCCAGCACCCAGCAGGCCCTCAAGAATCACTGGATAATCCAAAATACAATATGGCTAATACCTTACCGGATGGAGCTTTCCCTTGTGCTTGCCAATTTTGTCTTCTGAAATGAGACTAAAAATAGCACTGATTAAGAGTATATGTCACTGCTCCTAATAGCTTTTTGGGACACAATAATGAACACCCAGAACTTGAAAGAGAAGTTTAACAAAGCGTATGACATTAGGGAACCCAGTCTGCTGGCTCTAGGGTTGTAACATCACAGCAAGTAGCCCTGGCTGAGCAAAGAAGCCAGGAAGCAGCAGAGGCAACAGTTAAAAGAGGAGAGGGCCAGGGACGGTATATAGTTCTCAAGGTCAAGCCCCCAAGACCCACTGAGACCCCCTAGGTGGCTCCTCAGCCAATCAAGGTATCATACTAAGTTTAACCACAAAAATTTTACATACTAACATTTGTAATTATCACCACATTGATACAAGGTAAGTGTACCAATAATATTATTTCAGTCCTATTTTATGGAGAAGGAAAGGAGGCTCAGGGAGGTCAATGAGAAGTCCAAGGCCTCTCAGGGTCAATGGGATCTACATACGTTTGCTCTAGAGGCTGCTTATTGTCCCCTGCCCTCAGGGCTGGTTGCTCTGAAGCCTGGTCCTGTCTCTCTGCACACATCTCAAGAGGCCTTGGCACTCCCATTCCCTTTGTTTCTAGACACCTTTGTTTGAAACTTAGCTGCAAACATGACCAGGTATGAGGGGAGCTGCCTAAGTGAGGATTGAGGCATCAAGACCTAGCAAGTGCTTGGAACCTTCCTCTCTGGGGACAGGGCCAGAGCAGAGGTACTGGTTCATGGAAACATACTGGAGAACCCCATATTTTATGAGCAGAGGAAGATTTGTGTTAATTACCTTGGACCCCAAGACCCAGATTCAGGAAGAGAGCAGCCTTTCTTGGGTGTGTGCCCCTGAATCTTTCCATTTGTCCAGTTCCTCCCCTGCTCCACATCCTGATCTCTGAGCATTTGGGTCTGTCAGCAATGCCTTAACACAGCCACCTGTTAGGGAGGGCATGTTGATCTCTAGTATGTATTACGATTTGGATGCAGAGGGTCCTCATAACACACAAATTGGAAGCCTTGTCCCCAGTACAACAGCACACCTCCAACCACATCAATGGATTAATCTAGTACATTAGATGATAGGGAGGTGCTGGAAGTCTCAGGAGGTGAGGCCTGCTTGGAGGGAGCAAGTTACTGGGTCATGACTTTGAAACATAATTTGTCCCTAGCCAGTTAGTTCCTGGCTGCTTCCTGGAATCCATGAAATAAGCTACTGTACTTCACCTCACATCCGCAGCTATGATGTCCTGACTCAACACAAGCCTGGAAATCATGGGTCCAAGTGGGAATGGACTAAGTCCTTAAAACCATAAACCAAGAGAATTTTCCTTTTCTAGTTATTTCTGGTGTTTTTCCATAGTGATAAAGCTTTGACTAATATAGTACCTTTACAGAATCCACATTAAATATGGGGTATACTGAGAGAGTAGCCTGGCTGGATTGGATGGGAGAGTGGCCTGCTGGTGTGATGTCACCATGTGTAGAGGGGTAGGAGAACCCATGCAAATGTAGGCTTTCAGTATAATGGGAGCTTTATTACCTGCATACAGCCAATCTGTGCAACAGCTTAAAGCTCTTTCCTAACGGTATTATCCTTTTTGGGGGAGAGCTATACTGAAGCACCAGCATGGCTGGCAAGGACTCACTAGGCATCTTCATGACTGCAGGTGAGCCCAGGTGACCTCAGGTCTGAATACCTCCAGCCTTACTTCCTGACCACTGCACTGAATTGAATAACAGATAAGGATGTGCCCTCAGAGAATTGATAAAAGGGGTGTCCTCCATGAGACAACAGGGGCAGAGGGGAACTAAGGCAGGAAAAGAGAAGAGTTAAACCTCTTTTAACTCACAGGATCCTCTCAGGATGCATCAAACTCCACAAGGTCTGGTACGGAGACAGGGGAACTGAGCTTCCCTGCCTTTGACCTAGGAATCACTGGTTCATGGCAAGGGCTGTAAGTAGGAAGGAAATGGTGGAATTCAAACCCCGGGAGCAAGCTCAAACCTTGGACCGAGTGCTTCCTATAGCCTGAGGTGGTTCTCCAGAGGAAACCTCAGTTCTTGGTCACTGAAGACACACTACAGCAAGGTAAGTGAAGTACCAAGTGAGAGAGGGGCGTGAGAGGGTTCCAAGCAGCATGTCCACAAGTTGTGCGACTGACACTCAGAGAGTGATTGGTTCTGGGATGGGAGAAGAGATTGCCCTTGAATAGCCTGCCTGCTCAGTTAGGGTGGGAGAGTGAGAGAAGACAGATAGGGATAGGCATTCAAAGCGAGAGGATGCAGGAGCAAGGGAAGAGATGAAACTCAGCAGGCAACATGAGACAGAAGAAAGCTTCACGAAGGCGGGCCTTCACGTCAAGCAACCGGAAGATGCAGTCTCAAGGACAAAGCAGAGAGCCACCACCGGCTGGTGCTAGAGAAAGCCAAGTCCCTGTACAGCAGACTCTTTGGGTACCTGGGGAGCCGAGGTGATGAAGTCTGAGTACCACTGTGTCTGAACTGCCTGCCGTGACGCTAGAAGATGGAAAATCCTGCATGAAATGCTGTTTACACGGGGCAGACCCCCTGCAGCCCTGGGCGGGCTCTCCTCTGCACCATGCGGAAACTCAGAGCCTGTGAGTTGAAATGTTTTACCTGCTTAGCATTCTCCACGAAAACAGGCATATTTGATATTTAGGTGCACACTTTAATGGACCCTGAAAAGAAATTACATTGATTCATTTAGAGAATAAACGTCTCTCCCCCGCCCTCTGCGAGGCAAAGCTCTTAAGTGCTTCCACTTAATGGAAATGGAAATTACCTCTCAAAACATTACTAAAACTAATCATGGCAATTTTTATACATTTCCACAATTCACTGCACTATCTTTTCTCTTGCACTGATGAACAAAGACTAGCAGATACCTATTTCTTGCCTACCTATTTTGTAACAGCCTCAATATACTTGGACAACTCTCTCCTCCACATCTGGTCTAATTGATCAGCACCCGAGGGAAATGACGTTTTACTTAAAAAAACAAAACTAAAGAGAGGAAGGGGTTATAAAATGAATTAAATAGCACCTTTTGGTAGAAGAAAATAGCCAAGATTAAGTATAGTTCACATTTATCCACACTCCTCGATGAGTCAATTACTCTTAACCTTGGTGTCATAAGAAAAGATAAAATAAGGCTTTGCAGTAACTAATCACATCCACAATTTCTCACAGCTGAGTTCTCCCTCCAGCGTATCTGAACAACCCTATCTCAATTGATCATCACTATGATTTCTCTATTCCTTGGGCCATAGTATATTTTATATAGTATTTTATATAGTATCACAAAAGTTTATCAAACTTATAAATACTGATTTGGATCAATATTTCAAATGCTTGACTGACAGGAGTAAGTTCAGTGTATATTTGCAGGACAAGATGAACCATGTGAAATCAGTTACACACACACTCACACACATGTGGGTGCAGAGTAAGTAGAAACTTGAGGCTCAGCCACTGCTTACTTGGTACACAAAGCCCAGCTGTGAACCGTGGGATTTACACTCACATGGGTGAGTGCAGGTTCTACTTACTCAAGGACCTGCTCCCTGCAAAGTGAGGGTGCTTAATCTGACAGTCTCCCACTTGAAGTCTGACAGCAGGAAGATTGGCAATAACTTTTTTCTTGTATATTTAGTATAGCTGAGGGGTGTCCTGAGCTCAGCAAATCAGATAATCACCTGTAATTTAGCTTTCATAATCCCTTGGCCTTTAGGTTCAAACTGAATGCTAGGACCAGGGTCCTTAGTGTTCTTGAGGCACACCGAAGTGGCCACCTTTGCACTCTGCTCTCGGATCCAAGAGCGCACCTGACGCTTCCTGTTGTCATCTGTCCTTCCATTCTGCTTTCTGTAATGCTGAGGTCATTTGAAACACCAAGTGGAGGATCATTCCTGAGCACTGAGAGCTCAACTCCAACTGAAGTCTACACAGTGTGATACTCAGCTCACTCAGACAAGTCATCAATTTTCCAGGCAAATCTTACCAGATTACCTTTACCAAGGTAAAGTACCAGGAATTGAAGATAACTCATTCAGATTTATTTACTTGGATTTAAAGGTGTCTGCCCAGCCCTATGGGATCAACTGCTAGAATTATGGCAGACATCTGCCTCACCCTGCAAGATTTTAAACTATAAGGATTAGTGCACTAGGATTATTGGCTTTAAACCTTAGTAGGACTTATTGGAATTTGAGGATGTCTTCCCTGCCCTAAGGGATCTTCAACTACAGAGATTATTGTGGATAACCTCCCTGTTTTATGTATACCAGGATTTTGGGTGTGAATGCTTGGGACTGCCCTGTTTTATGCATGCTAGGATTATGGGTGTGAAGGCATGGTACCAAATAAAAGTGCAAGGAGTTCAGAGTTTGTCTTTTATGCTGCTGTGGTATTTGGTTTTGTTGCCACTGCTCAGAATAGCAAGAGTTAAGCCCAGTCTCAGCATACTTCTCAAGGTTCTGACTTTGTTATTTATTGGCCATTAATCCTTTTGCCATGGGACTCATGAGGATCTGGAGTTTACCATAGGGTTCTGACTGTGTCTTCTTCCCCTGTCTCCCACATGCAAGGATATGCGGTTCACACATAAGAGTACCATTGCTGTACTGTGTTCACAGGAGCGAGTCATAAACCACTTATAAAATTAAATGAAACTTTTCTATTTAAATAATTTATATCTACATCATCTCTACAATTGGAATGTTTCCTGATAATGTGATTATTATAGAATTGACATCATTGAGGAGAGAACAAAAACAGAATTCTGCCCTTTCATTTGTGAGATTTATGAGCACGATGTGTGCTTTGAACAGTGCTAGTTCTATGTTATCAGAGTCCTTGGATTTCACTTGGCCATGCCTTTAGACAAAATTGATCTTAGTGTGACAGGAAATGGCTCCAAGCCCAACTGCCTCTGCTTCCTTTCTTTTGGGACACCCGTTCATAGCAACACCTCCATCAGATTTCTCCTCATCCAGGAAGCACCCTCTAGTGATAGGGCTCATTCTGTTTGCTCTGCTCTGTCATCCTTCTCTCTCTGATGGTGTGGCCAAGTTCTCTGCCTTCCAGATTTCCTTTGGAAGCCCCTTCTTTCATGCTGCTCCCAGGATCTGAGGTGGTATGGTCCATGATGAACGCAATGCTGCACTAGATGGCATCACAATTTGCCCCTTCTGGATTCATCTGACCATGGCTTTATCTCCCACCAGCACCTCCCATGACCAGGACACTGGGAAGAATCCTGTGATGTGAGTAACTCTAGGCATCATAGCAATGCTTGGTCTAGGAAGGGAGACTCTAAGCTGACTACGTACCCCACATTGTTTTTATCATCTTATTTGCATAAATCATCTGATCTGTAGCACAACTTATGAGATAAAGACCCCCTACCTCCCCCATTTCACACATAAGGAGCTGAGTACATGCTGCCTATGAAGTCCTTATTAGAAGCCTGCAGATGGCTACTGTCAGGTCAGATGCATCTGATTGTAGGTCTCTCCCCTGAGCTTCTGCCTTGAACCTGCTCCACACTCCTAACCCTATGACCGATCCCAAGTACGACAGTTAGACTTGGTGCCAGATCCAATCCTGGAACATTTAAATTTGTCTCATTTACACTTACAATCTATAAAAAAGAAATGTCTTTTCATTTATAGCCTCTAATACAAAAGCCTTACAGAGGAAGGGGTTTTATCCTCATGCTTCAGGTGAGGAACTAAAGCTCCAGCTGCTGATAACCTACTTGATGTTGCATAACTAATTCATGCAGTGCCAAAGTCCAAGTTGCCTCCTTGTGTAGACACTATGGGCCTTTGGGTGGGAAGCAGGTGGGCCTGAGGTACAATTCAGGTAACTAAGGGTCTAGGCAAGGAAGGAGTGTTCCAGACCCTTGGGTCACTATGAACCTGTACTATAAGAGAATGGGTGGCCACTTTTGCTGTCTTGATTACTTACTTATTTCCAGAGGAAAACGTTGAATTAAAAAGGAGAGATGTCTTGGAAATATGATGACTTCATTAAACTTAACATTCACTCTGCTCAGAATTGGAGACAAGAGAGCCAACAGCATCATTCTATTTTGTGATCATGGATGTAAATTAGTCTACAAGTCCTTATCCTGTGGCCTCCCTTGGTGATCCACTCTGAATTACCGAGCTGACCTCACAAACATACATATACATCTTCAACATCAAGATGAGCAAGCACCACTTTAGCCTCATCATCTGGCTATCCAAATCACAGGACTGTTCATCTTAATATCTCTGTCAACTCAAAAGAAAGCCTACAAATTATAGCTCTCTAACCAAAATTTGATTTCTATAGTATCCTCTTTTACTTTTCTTTTTAAAGTGTCATTGATTTTTTTGTATCTCTGACTTTTTTCTCCTTACTTTCTCTCCTCCCCCAAGACTTTCCCATTCTTCTTAAGATGTGCTAGTTGACTCAGGTCTTCCAAATTTGGCAATGTGACTGTTTTCTATTTCCACTAGGTAATTTAACACTCATCATTATAGCCTCTGTGCTAAGTTAGTCAGCTTTTGTAGAGTGTTTGCTCTGAGTTCAGTACACTAAATTCTCCAGTTTCCTTGAGTGGGGATTTGGGGTGTCCTTGACAGCCATACACTCACACATGGATTTTGGAACCCCACTGAGCATGGAAGATGTCACCACAAATGTTCATTTACTGAATCTTCTGACCTGATTTCCTTGGGCTCTTTCATTGCAGGCTTCTCCAGGCTTAAGTGTTGGATGTCATTTTCAACCAATTTCATCCCTGACTTGGCTTCCTACAGCCAGTTTCACCCCAAGTACTACCACTCCCGGGACTGTGTTTTTCTTCACATGCTCCTGGCAACAGTGACCACAGGAAGCCACTTCCAACAGCGGGTGAGTGTCTCCAAAAGGCTTGTGCCTACCCTGCAACAATGACTGGCAGAGTGTCTCTGTGCACCTTGCTTTCTACAGTATCCTGGCACACGATGATACACAAAGGTTCACCAGTGGGACAAAAGCCCACTCCATTGTTCTACTCACCTGTCTGCCCAACGATGGAGGCACTCAGTCTGTGGGGGATCCTTGAGGGCACTTTCAAGCTCACTCGGATCTGGTAATACCTAAGAAGAGAGCAGAAAGATGGGTGGACGAGGATCTGACTTTTTTGTACCTACATCTAAAAATATCTAGACTTAATCTGGAAAGCTGCAGGAAACCAGTAAGTTTCTAGGCGGCATACAGAAGAGCACACATGAAATTTCTCTGGCAGAAAAGAGACAAATTTTAGTACCAGAGGTGAAGAGGGGTAAGGATGGGGCCTAGTTGGAGGCAGGAAGTTGAGTTCCTTTGAAAGCTACAAGACTGAACCAGCAGGTGCTTAAATTAAGACAAAACTATATGGGACACAGTTACATTAATAAGTGTGGCTTTACAGAGAAATAGGTGTCATAACTCATGGTGGGAAAATTCATATATAGACTGAGTTGGCTTCCTGATATACTATGAACACACACACACACACACACACACACACACACACACACACACAACTTCCTCACACAAAAACGGAATTATTTCTGGGAGTATTGTCAAAAACTCTTTATAGTGCATTTATATTCATTTTCTTTCTTTTAAAAATGTTTTATTAGTATGTTTTTACAAAATCCATCAGGTCTAGACATAATATACGCTCACATGCTGTCAGCAAACCATTATGGGTCACAACGCAGAAATAACTTTTGAAAATCTGTGTTTTACAATTAATGATGTTTCTCCTTATAAGTTCTTCTGACATCATAAGTGTTCTCCCCTTCTACTGGTTTGAAATTCATTACCGAGTGGCATGTGGGCAAAGCAAATAAAGTAGAAACAGACGTGAGCACTTGGTGTCCTATGGCGTACTGATCCCAGAGGAGGATCAACTCCTCATCCCAATTCAGGGACACTGTGAACCCCAGAGCATTTCTCCTGTAGACCTGTGTCTGTTCAGATGTGCATGTAATGAGCAAAGCAGGTACGGAGCAAAGAACTCTGGACCTGGATTCATGGTTGTACCTGTTGTGAAACTCTGAGTTGTGTAACTCTGACTCTTATGTAACTTTTCTAAAGTTTCTGTACCTGTAAAATGAGGAGTTTTAAAGAAAAATAACCTCTCTACCAAGACTTCAGCTTTGCAGTAAATGGACTATGACAGCTTTCCCTAATCTTCTTACCAAGCACAAGGGGAAAAAACACAACAATTGAATACATAAAACAAACCAAAGGAGAACCTCAAAGCTGAGGAACAGCAGGCCAGGCCCCTCAGGACACAAGTAAAACAGTGGTGGTGAGTCCTCAGCTTTTGATTCCCACCTTGTGTGTCTCACGTATCTCAGAGTGGATACTGGAGAAGTTAACAGGCAAACATCTACAGCTACAGACCAACCCCAAAGCCTCCACTCTAATCCAAACACTCAGGAAGAGGGCAGTGAGCAAGACAAAAAGCTTTAGAGTGCATCTGTGTGCCACAGTGAGCAAGACAGAAAGCTTTAGAGTGCATCTGTGTGCTAGAGTCAAGCAGCACATGAAAAGCAGTGATCCCATCCCCACGCACCACCTAAGGCCAAATGAGAAATCTACAAGTCTCCTACTGCCAGGCTCTGTGGTCAGCCTTCATTGCCTCCTACTCTGCCCAGAGAAGGTCTCGGTCCTATACAGAGTGTGCTGGAAACACCACCTACTCTGGTTTATGTGGAGATATATGAGAAATGTAGATGTTTGACCCTTACTCAATATGAACGAGAGCATAAAATTCCATATATTTGAAAGAAGTATAAAAGCAATTCAACAAAAGAATTGCTGTCCTATTCAATGAAAATGTTGAACTATTTGGACATACATAAGCAAGATAATATCAAACAAATGAATTTCAAATTTAATGTCACTTTATACACAACTAAATCAAATGACTTCATTGAAAAATATGAAAGTATAATGTTTTTAGAAAAATTCTAAAAATATTTTAAATATACTGTAAGGCAGAATCCTTAGACTTGATACCAAAAGCACAAAGTAGAAAATAAAATATTTACTAATTTGATTTTACTGAAAGTAAGTAATTTTGTTCTATGAATATGCTAAGAAAATTATAGTGCGAGCTATAGTGTGGCAGAAAGTATCTGTGAAACATGTACATTGACAAGTGGTAACCATATGTACCAGGGGTGGTGAACCTCTTAAAAACAAGTGCCCATTTCACCTTAGATTGTAACAAAAAAGTAAGGAAACAAATTTTATATATATGGGGGGGTGGTAGGGTGGGTGGGGCTATGGGAAAAAATGAGAATTCAGTTGTGTCTTATACTGGTACAAATCCCCATTATGGAGTGCAATCATGATGTGTATATTTAATGTACCAATAAAGATAATTAAAAAAAAAAAAACACAAGTGCCCAAATTGCAACCTCAAGCCCACTTATTTATCCCAAAGTGCCAACACTGCAATTAAAGCCGAACATGGAGGTTTTAGTTTAGGAAAAAACCTCACACATTAACACCTCTTGTCTTAACAGAAAATGAAATAACACATGTACCACCATTTTCACCGTTTATGGATTTCCTTATTTCTTAACCCCAAATGCAGTACTAACAGTGTTTCTGTGGTCATTCATAGACATGAGCGCAGCAGCCAGAACAATAAACCATCTGACACACAGCTCCCCAGCCAAGGTTGACAGTCTTGCAAATAAGCTTCCTTTTTAGTTTTGCATCATTATTTTTTTTAATTTTTGTGAATTTTGCTGATGACTCTCTCATTTTAAAAAACCCTCTAAGGTAATGCTGAAGTGCTGATTAGTTTTCCTCGGGGTAGGATGTCTGCAGATGTGATTTACAGAGAGAGGATCCATGTAAGATAAGCTTCACTCAGGTGTGCCCTAGAGCACCACTACCTGAGCTCATTACTAATAAATCAACAACATATGTAAAGTAAAAAATCCTTAAGCAAAAGCACAAAAAGCAAGGATATACATTGATCAGTTGGCAGAAATGTGGCCAAAAGCTCACACAAACAAAAAATTGTATTTCAGCTTGGATCAAGGGCTCATAATTTCTTAATTTATCATGGATTGATATAAAATAGCTACTGTGAGCTATAAATAATGAGAATAAACTGTATCATAAAGGACTGTAAACATAAAATTAGTAGAAAATTCTCAAATCCTAGCAGTAAAACCAGACAAATAAGAAACAGGTAGGAAATGGGCAAACACATGAAAAGATATATGACTGAAGAGCACGACAAGGAGAAATAAATCTGTGGAAAGATATCCATACATTCATATTAAGCAAAACAAAATATAGATTCAATGCAATCCTGGTCAAAATTCTTATGATATTTTTCACTAACATATAGAAAATAGTTCTGCACATATTCAAAATCACAAAATTTACTGAGTAAAACAATCTTTAGAAAACACAAAGCTACAGGCATCAGATTCTCTAATTTCAAATTGTATTGCCAAGTTATTCATAATCAAGACATGATACTGACATACAAGTAAATATAGACCACTGAACAGGATAGGGAGCCCAGAAATAAGCTGATGAATATACAGTCAACTATTGTCTTCCAGAGATATAAAGAATATACAATGGAAATGGAAGTCTCCTCAATAAGTAGTGTCAGGAAAACTGGATAGTCACATGGAAAGAATAATGCACATACCCACTACCATTTATGAAAATTAACTCAAAATACACCTTAGACCAAAATGCAAATTCTGAAGGTCATAAAGCTCCTACTTGAAAAGATAGAGGAAATCTCTGTGATGCTGTCTTGGGAATAATTTTTGGTATATGACACCAAAAGCACTCAACAAAAACAAACAAGTGGAAATATATCAACTTGAAAAGCTTTGACACAGCAAAGAGAGCAATTAAACAAACAGCAAACTACAGGTGGAAGAAAATATTTGCAAATCATATGTTTGATAAGAGGTTAATAGATAAAATGCATACAAACTCATGTGATTCAACAACAACAACCATAATAGCAACAACAAATAGTCCAGTAAAAATAGAGATCAACAAATAAGATATTTTAATAACCAATAAATGCCTTAAAAGGTTAACAGTATCAGAGAAAATATCAGAGAAAATCAAATGAAACCACATTGAAACATTATCTCACACCTGTTAAGATGGTGATTATGAGAAAAGCCAGCATTGACAAGTATTGGGGCAAGTGTGAGAAAAGAATCCTTTACGCTGATGATGGGAATGTAAATTGCTGTAACTGTGATATAAAACAGTACAGAAGCTCCTGATAAAAGTAAAATTAAAACTACCATCTGACAAGAAGTTTCTTTGCTAGTGTGTGCAACATGAAATGAAATAAGCACATCATAAAGTTACCTGAGCTCCGTGTTCCTGGCAGCATTCTCTGCAACAGTCAAGATACGGAACCAATGCAAGTGGTCATGATCTGGATGTGTGGGATAAAAAACTGTGGCAGATGGGTGGACAGATAGATATATACGTGATAGATAGACAGATAGATACTGTGGACTGATTTATTGGGGTGCTTTCTCTTAGAAAAGAAGATATTTCCATTAATAACAACATGAATGGACCTGAAGAACATTAGATAAAGTGAAGCCAGAAAAATGCAAATGAAAATAGTACATTCATCTTATTACATGTAGAACATTTTTAAAAAGTTAAGTATATAGAAATAAAGGGTAGAATGGTGATATGCATGTCATACTTAGAATTCTATAGGGTGATATGGACAGTTGTAAGAGCATAGATACTATTAATTGCATTGTATATTGAAAACTTGTTAAGAGAATAGCTTTTAGGTGTGCATGTCAGAATAAATAAAAATTAAAGATATAACAAAGGATGATGATGAATATGCTACTTTGCTTTCCTGCAGTAAATATTTCACCATGTGTGTGTTTGTGTGCGCATGTGTGTGTATGTATCATGTGTACTGTAAACATACAAAACACAAAGACATTATTTTTAAAAAAAAAAAGACACTTGAGTTCTTGCTCCCAGCCAAACACAACTGAAAGAACAATGGGATATTAACACACACCTATCAAAATTGGTAAAATGAAAGTAAGTTATAACATCCAATGTTGACTCTTACACGAACAAACTGGATCATTCATACACTGTTGGTGGAAATGTAAAGCCAACAGCCTTGTAGAAAATGCTTAATATTTGTTTAAAAATAAAATATATACCTGTCATACAACCACAAAATTCTAGTCTTGTCACTTTTTTATAAGTGGAATGAAAATTCACTTATCCAAAAGCTTGCATAGACTGCCAAGGCAGTTTGATCCACAATTGCTCAAAACTGAAACAACCCAGATGTCTGTGTCTGAGTAATTCACCTGTAGAACAATAATCAGCAATAAACAAGAATAAATAACACACACTGAATAACCTGCATGATTTTCCAACTATGCTTAGCAAAAAGAAATCTATTTCAAAAGGTGGATCAATTTATTTATGCAGCAAATGTAAGACAGGAAAATTAAAGACGTCCTACATAAAACACATCAGTGATTTCCAGGGATGGTGAGAAGGAAGAGGAAAAGATGTGGTGCAGATATTAAACAGCAAGGTGAAGGATGCTGGCGGTGATGGAAATTTTCTGTGGTGACTGCCAATGACAATTCAGGAATCACTGTCATTGAAGGAAGTAGGTAAAGAATGACTTGGAATGTCTTTTTGCTCTTTCTCAAAATTGTTTTTGAATCAATAAGTCTCTTGGTAGTCCCCAGAGGAGTCTAATTCTGTTAAGGATTTGGTCCTTTGGGAAAAAATAAAACATGATTGACAACTCATTAGTCAAATTAACTAAAGGAAGAGAAAGAAGACCCAAATCAGAACACTGGTGATAAAAAAAGGACATTACAACAGATACCATGGTCTTGTGTCTCTTACATCAACACAAAACTAATGCAAAAACCATTTGGAAACCTTAATGGAAGCACAGTAAAAATATCCATGAATACCTGCGTCTTGAAGGGACAACACTCTCAGTGGAAGGTATGTGCCTGTCCACAGGGACACCTGTGATTTATCAGCATCTTATTGCCACCTGATCTACTGTCAGGTCTTTTAACTTTTCAGAAGGCAGAAATTTGACTTTTTAGATTCAACATCTTCAAAATGTTATATATTGGTTCATACATCAATGATAATGGCAACAGTAACAGCAGCAACTACGCTCACAGCATTAGCAATAAGACTGCATCAACAAGATAAAACATATTTGCAGAGTAAGTCCCTATGGGCCAATAACTGACAAATTCTTATTTATAGAGATATGAGATTTGAGCTTTCCCTATGCATTCCATTAATTTGATCACCAAGGGAACAGGGATAAATGCCATCCTCACCACCACCAACTGTCATCTCCTAATAGCTTCTCTCTGAACATATGACAGGTCAATCATCTCCAGGAGCTATGCATCACTTTCTGTCAGATTGTCACCTGGAGCAGGAACAGATACACTCAAGATTTATGATGCATCTCTGCACCAGGATCTACCTGGGAACTTTCACATATGCGATCTTCTCTGGTCTCCCAGAAATCCTCTGGGGAAAGCAGCACTATCCCAGCCTTTACTCCTAGAGTAAACAGAGCCAAGGGCAAGATCTAACCCATGGTCAAAGTCACAGAGACACAAAAAGAGAACCAGGATTATATTGCCAGAGAAAAATGCATATTTGTCTTCTTGTCTCCTCCTGTTAATCAGCATAAGAGTCTCATTTTGTTGTAGACTTGGTTTTAGAAAAAAATAAACAAGATTGATAAACCCCTAGTCAAATTACCCAAAAATAAATAGAAAAAAATTGATATAGACAAAAAGAGATATACAACAGACACCAGGGTAATTCAGAAGATAATTAAGGATGATTTGGAAAACTGTATTCTAAGAAATTTGAGAATCTAGAAGAATTAATAAATTTCTAGGCATGTATGATGTTTAAATTGAATAAAATAGATACACTTAAATACAAATAACCTAAATAGATCAACAATGAACAATAAGATTGAAACTGTAATTAAAAATTCCCAACAAACAAAAGCTGAGGATCAGAGGGAGATAATACTTAACTTTGCCAGACCTTTAAACAAGGTCTAATACCAAAGCTCCCTGAACTATCCTATGAAGTGGAAAGGGAGTACTACTTCCAAACTAACTCTATGAAGCCAATATCACCCTGACATCAAAATTTGATAAAGATACAACAAAGAGCTCTAGGCCAATATACTTGATGGACACAGCTGCAATATCATTCACAAAATACTTGTAAATTCAGCACAACAATGCAGCATCTCAACTGCAATTGAAAAAGCTTTCAATAAAATCTAAGGTCGTCTCATGATTAAAGCCCTGAAAACACAACACTTAGGGTTTCACCTCAACAAAATAAAGGTCATACATGACAAACTTGCACCTCGCCTTAGACTGAAAGGGAGAAACTGAAAGTATTTCTTCTGAAATAAGAAGGGATACGATATTGTCCATCTCATCATTTGTATTCATTATAATACTTGAAATTTTAGGTAGGACAATTATGCAAGAAAAAGAAGTAAAAGAGATGCCAATAGGAAAGCAAGAAGTCAAATTATCCTGATTTCCAGACAGTGTAATCCTATGTTAAGAAGACCTTAAAGAATCCACTAAAAGACTGTGATATTTGATAAGAAAACTCAGCAAAGTAGAAAAAAAAGCACATTGAAAAATTGATAACTTTTCTATACAGAAGTAATGGACTAGCTGGAAAACAATTTTATTCACAAAAGCATTAAAAAATACTGAAAATCAACCTAACCAAGGTGGGAAACACCTCTGCAGTGAAAATTTTGAAACACTGAAGAAAGTAATTACAAATATTAGAAGATGGAAAGACTTCTTGTGCTAATGGATCATCAGAACTAAGACTGTAAAAATGTCTGTATTACTGAAAGAAATCTACAGATTCAATGCAATCCATCAAATCCCAATGACATCTTTACAGAATTAGAAAGAAGAATCCTACACTTCCTACAGAAATACAAAACATCCAGAAGAGCCAAAGCAATTAGGAGCAGAATTACAATGCAAGTGTTATGACAGTGTTTGATCTTAAATTACACTAGAAAACCATAGCAGCAAAAGCAGCATGGTACTGTAACAAAGACAGACATGTTCAAGAAGGAAACATAATAAAGGACACAGAAACAGACTTATATAGCAAGAGTAATTGGATTCTTTCCAAAGTAACCAAAAAATATGTTGGAGAATGACAAACATTTTAACAAATAATGCTGCACAACCCTGAAATTAGATATCGCTGTCTAAAAATCAATTTATAATGAATGAAAACTAGGGTTAAGTAGTGAAAATTTGAAACTACTACAAGAAAACACAGGGTAAACTGCTGAAAATTCTGGCACAGTAAAAGAAAATTGCAATAGCTTAAAAATAATATCAAGAATTAAAAAGTGGTACTGCAGTAAATTAAGCTTCTGCACAGCAAAAGAAACCAAGAGTGAAGAAGCAGATTGTGAGAAAATCTTTGCTACTTTTTGATGGAGGATTAGTGTATGAATTATATAAAGAAACTTAAAACAACACTAAAATCATCAAGTATTTCAATTAATAAATCAGTAAAGAAATCAAACATATTATTTTCTCAAAGGAAGTAATAATAAGCTCAGGGATTTAGCTCAGTGATTCCGAGGCCTGCCTTACAAGCGCAAGGTCCTGGGTTTTATCCCTGGTAACCACATACAACAATATTGGGCATGGAGACACACACTTGTAATCCCAGCACTCAGGAGGGAGAGGCAGGAAGAGTGCCAAATTCAAGGCTGAGTTCAGGACCAGCCTGAACTACAAATTGAGACCTTGTCTCAAAAAATCTTAAAATAATTCAAACTTATCATTTTTTATGGCAGAGTAGTAATGGACATACCTTGAGGATATCCTCATAAGTGAAATAAATAGGTCACAGATAGATACATATCGCATCTTTTCTCTGGTATGAGAAAATGAAGATGTAAATGAGTCCT
>PVIR01028494.1:0-21913 GCA_004026965.1 Petromus typicus | reverse complement strand
CAGGGGACAGAGGGTCACCACAAACTGGATCTCATCAACTTGGAAGGAATCACTATCAAATCCATACGATACCTCTGCCATTGGTCCACTACTCATTTCCTTCAGCTTTCCATACATGGAAAACTCAAGATAAATTTCTATAACTATCAACTATGACCATAATAAGCCTTTAGACTTACTGATACTGTGAAATTCACAAAGTGATCTCTGTGGCTGTGCATGTAATTTACTTCATTGGATCAACAAGCAAGAAATCTTTGATGTTATTGGTTACTGGGGAGAAGAAGCAAGATGTTCAAACAATGGTATAACTTTTATTTTTCAAGGGCCTTGACTGTAGAAGTGGAAAAGGTGAATGGCCTTGTTTAATGTCTTGAGGTTGCCTTACATTTTCCTGAAACTTCTCTTGCAGCTGGCCTGACCCGAGCGCTGCATTTGCACCGTGCTTCCACTTCCCACCTCGACCCTCCCACCACTTTTTGCTGAGCTTCTGTTTTACAAATTCTCTCACCTCTGTTCTCTCTTTTGGCCCATATCCGACATATGGATTTTAAGTCTCACTGACTTTTTTTTTTTTTTTTTAGCTTGGGCTTGATATAAGTATTCCTCAGATCATACATGACATCTGTTGTATCTAGTATTCTGAAGTCTGGTTAAAATAAAATCTTAACCATTTGTGTCTAAAAATCAATAAACTGCCTGTTGAAGACTGGAAAAGTAGTGTTTGCTGATATGTCAACCTGTGTTGCGGAATTCCAATTCCCTAACTAGGAATGCAAGTAAGGTTCCATACATCATAGGGACGTTGTACTAAACCTTAATACTTATTAAGCATTGAAACATTTTTAATGCAGAAAACAGCGTGTGTATGTGATTGTAATTGTTGTGAAATATAAGATCAGACTCCATAGTATCTGCTGAAACTTTCAGACTAACAGTGAAAGTTGAGGGAAAAAAAATCAGTCCAAAGAGAACTGCAAGCAGAAATCACTCCTAGTTGCAGAAAGACAGGTCACTGGGGAGAGAATTTTAGAATAATAATACAGTGAGCCACATAACACAGGGAGGTTACCTGCCACTTCATTGGCACAGAACCTACATTTTAGGCAGTGTCTTTCTGACTATGAAATAGCTGGCACCACATTCTGCCTTTCACTCACCAATGCACAATACATGGATTTTAAAGCTTATTCTTTCCTGAAGGCTCTAAACTGACAATCTAATTTATTCCATGGAAATACGAAGAATATACACATATTCAAGCATTTTTTTCATTTTCTGCTAATAATCTTAAGGTGTCTGGATTATATCCTCTCAAAGAATATTAAACACCTTGGTCTTGGTATCAGCTGTCATGCAAATGTCTTCTTCATGTTCCAAAGACAAATTACTGCACCCTGTTCCAGCAGATACAGGCAGGTACTGTGGGAATAGATGTGTGAATCACTCATGTGAAGTTGAAAATAAGAACATGAAGAGTTGGTTACTAAGAGGAGGCAGATGAGATACTTTAAGTATATATCATAGATGCAAAATATTTTTAGAATAAAATTAGGCTATAGGATAACATACCATCCTTGTGTATCACCAAAATTAATTATGGTATGGAAATACTACATGTAGCCATAAGAAATTTTCTGTAATATTTTTTCTATGATTCATTCAAAATACTAGTCCATTTCTCTAGGGAAATAAATATCATAAGAAAATGATTCTATCTTGTTTGACTATTTCTATCAAACTGTTAAATCAATATTTCATCTGTATGAACTAAGTAAGTGCTTATGAAATAGATAGTCTAAGTTGAAAAAATTTATAAACACAATGAGTTATATGCAATTTCTGAATACTGGGACAATTTTTAATCAGTATCAGGCATGGTCCCCAAATGCCTCAATGCTAACTCAAAAAACAATGCAATTTCAGAAATTGTTCCCAAATTTTATCAAGACTAAAGGTAAGAAACAGCAAGATGAAGGTTATAGAGCATCTTGGTTATTTAGGGGACTCCATCAGCACCTTCTTTTTGTGTAAATGAGCTATCAAATTAGACAGTCAACATATATTTGCATTTTCCTCTTCTATTTCTCTCAGATGATGCAAATGTCAGCATAATCCTGATTTTATCTTATCATTAATGTGACTTGTAGATTAAAAGTAAACTTTTTAGTGAAATCCAGCTGATGCATACCCCTAATTGCTGTAGTTTGGGTTCTATTAGCTGCCACTCAGCTCTGTGTCCTCACATCCACCTGCTCACCACTGAAAAACAAACCACAGAAGGCCATTTTTGGTGAAAGGCAAAAAGGCTTTACTCAAAGCTAGCGCTGAGAAGGTGGAGGGGCCTTATATGTGGCTTGTTCACTGTGTCCAGGTTGATAAGGGCTTTTTATAATAGGGGAGAGAGGAAGCTGCATGCAAGACAATAGACAACTTATGGCTTGTTTTATTCCTCTTGTTTTTCTCTCCATCATTCCCTTTAGAAAGAAAATGGGCTTGAGGTTCCTGGCACCCAAATATGCTCCTTATATCCACTTACCTGGGCAAGAGGTGGAAGTGGCATTTATGGCATAGACCTGGGAAAGTTTGGAGAAGCTGTTTATTTCAAAAGGAAAAAAAATTCTAATGTATAAAGTTCCATTTTCCTCTACTGGCTAGTCGGGCACCTTCTAGAAATCATCAATTAGTATCTTAGAATTCATTCACATAGAAAAGAAGAAAACAACATAACACATTAGAATTGTACATTAGACACAACCAGAACACAGTGCTATCTCTATGGGTGTTTTATTCATATATCAATAAGGATCAATTTATAGGCCAGGATTCAAGTCAGAGAATACGGTTACAAAGAAATAGACTTGAAGAATATATTAGTTCATAGAACTTAGTTCTTAGCTAAGGTAGAAAACAAAATCTGAAAATTATATATCATGTGTATTGTTATGTCAGTAGTTGTATTTATTCATGGCCAGTAGAAATGGTTAAAATAAAATAGCAAAAGTGAAATCTAACAGATCATTCAAATCAGGGAACTAATTATGTTTACAGTGTTTCAGTAACTAATATTTCTGACTTAAACTAAGTAGAAATGATGTGAAAACTGCTAGAATTGCACCTGAGATATAATTTACAATTGTTACCATAATATAATGTAAAGAAATGAGAAAATATTTTCAAAGTTGTTGTTGAGGCCCAATAAATCATATTTTGTTTTAATCATTGCTATAGGAGGTGAGTAGGGAAATAAAAGGTAGAGAGCACACCAAATCCTACATAAGACATTTCCAAGGTGACTTGTTTTACTCACTTAGGATGCAAATTGGAGGAGTCATCTTTGAATAAGAGTTAGCTGAGAGGGAAGACACTGAGATTCATCTCCTCCTATGAGCCCAGTGCTACATGGCGTTATCCTCACATCCTTCCCCAAGAATCACATGTGTACAGAATTCCCTGAGAGCTCTGGTGTAAGGTCGGTGCTCCATCTTGTCCTTGATCCCTATACACCCCTTAGGACACGGTCAGCCTTTCAGCGATGGAACTGATTCCTGCTCAGGAGATGGCCTTGCTTGTTTAGGAGAATGTCTTGTAAATTTTTTGTTTTTGGAAAAATCAGTACAACTTATGACAACATCATGAGATTTCACTTCACAAATCCCTCTAACACTTTACACAACTAACTATAAGTCACAGAGAAGCATTTTTTTAATCTTTGTAGTTATTATTTGCCTAGGCCCCTCAGGCCCTGGTGTTATATGTACATTAGTAAACTGATTCCAATATTTTAAAATCATCAGGAACGCAGAACTAGAAAGTGCCACTCATTTCAGTTCACTTTAATTAATCTAAGTTCTTCAAATCTGAGAGGGAAAAAGAAATTGTTATTCCTTCTGGGTTTCAAGTTAATCATCACTTTAAATATCTGAATCAAGAAAGAGAATAGAAGTCAAACCAGCCAGAGAGATTTTTTTGGATATGTCACTTACTTTAATCCTAGTCAAAATGGAGTAGAGCCCCAGTTGTACGCTAACCATGACACATCTGCGTATTTGACTGTCTTTTCTACAAACCTGGCATAATGCATTCGTGACCACTATACTCTTCACAATGTGAAGCAGATTATTTCATGTGTGATAAAGGGTCAAAACTATTTCACTTTGTAGATGGACAGTAATTTTCATAACTTTGAAAAAGTGTTAGCCATTCTTTCACCAAATTTAGTGAGCACAAGATTAGATTATTTTTCATCTAAAATGATTTACAACAAAAACATAGTTCATAGTTTTTCTTTCTCTCCAAAATGTAAGCAAGCACTCATTTAAATGTCATTGACAGATTTTTCTGAGGAATGGAATAAATAAAATGTTCTGCAACTAATCTGTATTTTTTTTTTACTTCACAAGAGTGACATCTTGTAATTAATTCTTGCAGTGTACTTTCTAAAAATAAGTTTGAGGTATTTTTGTCTAACTAAAGAACAACATAGTAAAGGAAAGCAGAAAACAGCAGTAGAAAAACAAGTGTGAACCATGGAAAACTTCTAGGAGAGTTGGGGTTACTGAGATGCTCTGGGATCCGATGCTTTGTTAGCCATGCTCAGACGTGCCTTTGTGCACTGACATATGACTAATGTGGACTCCAACCCCTAAGCAACCAGGAAAGTCCTAATGATATCTAGCCTATTGGCCAAATTCTTCTTAATAAAAAATAAAAAGAAAATTTAAACGTGGAAGAGAAATAGGTCTGCACAATTTTTTCTAATGTTGGTTTAACCAAGATTAATGTTTATCATGTCTGAGATTATCTTAGGTTAGCTTAGGCCATTAAGTGAATCTTTTTTTCATTACTTGAAATTGGTAATCCTGTTCTCCCCAACATGGCTTCACTTGAGAGAGTATGAAGGCGTCCACTTCTCTAGTAATACTGGTAATAGATTTCTCTCTTAAGTAGAATAATATGCCAGACATTATTGACTCTAGTAAACCAATGAAAGTTGGGCTAATTAACTGGCTGCCATCTTTTGGGTGTGAGAATAGAGTTCAAGAGCATATTTGACATCTTAAATTCATTCCATCCATTAGCAGTGGGTCCAATCTAAAACAAATGACCCTCCCCTCAGCCACTAGCTGTCCATATGTGGTATCCAAACAAACAGGAGCAGCATGGAGTGTTCTGTGTCCCTCACCTCATGACAGAGAGGAGAATAACTCCATAGAAATCCCACACTCGAATCCCCTTAAACCTGCAAATCTGTTCCCACACACAGCAATGGGACTTTCCAGTTGTGACCACATGGTTTTGACATGTGAAGATCATCCTGGGTTTTCTGCATTGACTCAACGTAATGGCAAGACTCCCAGTAAAAGAGAAGCAGGACAGTCATGGAGAGAAGGGCTCTGAGGGCATAAGTACACCTCAGAGTGATGCAAGAGAGGCAGGAGGCTTCCAGAAGGAAGATAGTATCAGTGCATCTCCGGTGGAACTCACAGCAGGGTAGCCCTGGAGAACTGCTCTGGGTGTCTTATTCCCTAACAATAAGGTCATTCTTTTGTGTTGATTTTAACCCCATAGAAGCATTAGAAAAAACAAAAGAAGATTGAAAAAACTGGGTTTTAACAAATCTATGGGTGCTTTTGGTACATGGTAAAATTTGAAAATCCCTGGGTAGAAAGTTAATGTGTGAACAATGTTTATGTCTTGTTAGGAATAATCTGTCAGTGCAATTATTGCATGACAGAAAAATATAACAGAGACTTCTGCAGGGGCTGCAAGATAAAAAGAGAAAACTTTGAGAAGGGAAGAGAGAAAGACCTCCAGAAGCATCAGGATGGGAAAAAGATTCTCTATGAAAGCATGGTGGCAGAGGAGGGACAAATGAGCTGAATAAGGACTTCACACTCTGTTTTTGCAGAGTTGATTTTATCAGTGAGAAATAAAAAACGAAAGAGACAAAATCTAAACCTTAAGTTCTCTAGTAATGACTACTAGTCAATGATGATCATTTTTTATCTGGAATTCCAAGGAATATGAATTAAAAAATCTTTATTTTTATTAAACTCTAATGAAGTTGGCACATTCCCTCCAACTATGAATATAAGTACTAACCACAGTACTAAGGAAAGAAACAAGTGGTCATTAATGAAAAGCAGAGATTTTTTGTTACAGTATACTTGTTACACATGTTTCTTACTATACTTTACTGTACATATTATTTCATCACAGATGTATAGTTTACATGTAAGTAACTGTGTTTCAAAAATATGTTTTCTAAAATTCCTATATATAACTGATTTTGTGTCTATCTGTCTTAAAATCATACAAGTGTGCATATACATTAAAATCACTTTTTGAAAAATGTTTCACAGGTTCTAATAGAGTTTCCAATAATTTAATTACAGTAAAATTAATGATATTATGATGTAATATAAACAATACAGGTAAACTCATAGTATATCTATAATAGAACAGAAAAAAGATACATGATTTTGCTTAAAATAGCATGTCAGCCTAAATATGTTAGACCAGAGCTATATGTCTTTTTATATATTCACAGATGTCCACTTGCCTAATATTTTTAGATACCAAGTTGATACAATGTTTACCGACTTAATATCCTTTGAAGTCTCATTTAGATCTTAGATTACACTGATCTATACATCCCACAAACTTGAGGAAGATGCTCTGAATGCTTTGAGAACAATACTTTGAAAAATTATGCTATTCTCTCCCAGTTGTACTGGCTTCAAAATCAGTTAACAGCTTACATGTTTCCCACAGGAATGAGCTAGCAAGCTTGGAGATGGGCAACATAACTGTTGAAAAGATGGCTTTGAAATAAGATCCTAGAACAGTTTTCCAGAATGTAGTTTGCTCTTAACCTACTACATGACTTGGGACTTTGTAATCCACAAACACAATTGCAAGTTTGAATTGAAGCAACAAGATATTCTACGGAATTAGGATAGAGAGATAGGTGCCTTAGACTCACAGATACCCAGGGATACGTGAACCATGCGTGCCTGGGAGTTCAGAGTTAGTTCAAATGAGTCTCCAGAATGTTATCTGTTCATCCAGCTCTTATCCAAATGATCTGAATTTTACCAACATCTAAAACTCAGCTGACACTTGTTTAAAGTTTTACTTTCCCATGAAATTTCTCTTTTTATTCTTAGCCAGAAATATTTCACTCAGTGCCTCAAAGTCATACAGTTAATGGGTCCCAATGAAACTGGAAAACAAAAATTTAAAAATGATAAAAGTGACAATACATTTAATTTAGTTGTGGCAAATTAACTTTGTTTTACATTTGTTCTCTGTTGCATTTACAAAGGATGCTTTTGATGAGGTGAATTTAATGTACTTATACTGGAGTAAACTGTGAATTTTCCCTGTAGTGTCCAAAATATAGTCTCTACTATGAAATAACAACATGAGAAGGTTAAAGAGGTTAGAAGAGGTAGGCACAGCAATGAATATGACATGAAGATTTAAATCTAAAAGGAAATATTCAAAGAACAATTGCTATTCATCATTAAGAATTAAAAAAAAAAACTTACCAAATGAGTAATATGATATATCAGAAAAAAATGAAATAAAACAAATAAGAAAAAAATACTAGGAAATAAAAGAGAACAACTGTAGTTCATTTACCCTGAAATCAAACCGAGGGACAACTTTGTGAACTCCTTGGAGAAACTAGCTAATCTTCAGGTTGTTCGAGGTCAGGGTGAATTACTGTGAGAAAGTGTGTAATCTCTTCCTTGAAAATCTTGATATAAACTTGATTCTCTCACATCATTTGAATGTGCTTTATCTTGATTTAAGAAAATAGGCAAAATTATCCAAGGTCCTTATTGTTAATTAATACAGTATTTCATGCATTATCTTCTAATAAAAATAAATTGCAATCATCAAGAAATCTTGCTTGTAGACTGTTATGTTTAAAGAGCTGTTCTACTGAAAAAAGAGATTCAGTCAGCAATGTTTAGACATTTTTATACCCAGAAAGGAGCCTGGTTTACTTCAAAATCATATTTCAGACTTACTTTCAAATTTGATAAAATTAATGATTACTTGACTTTTGATTTTTAATATAACACATAAAAAGTCATCCACATAGGCATATATGCCTAATTTATGCAATGCAATTAAGTGAGAGCCCCTAAAATGGCGTTAGGTATGGCAGGATCCCCTGTGTCCACATACCTATGAGTTCTTTTTGTGTTCCATAGTCCTGACATAACCCAGGAGTAAAAGTATTATTAGATAAGAAAGTGTAAGACAGGATATGTTGCACATGTTTTTTCCATGATGCTGTAATTCAGGTTAAGAATCAACTGCTAGGAAAGCAGCACTGTCTGATAGACTGCTCGGAGAACTGTGTCACCAGGGTTCTGAGCTGTCCTTGGCATGAATGATAAACAGAATTTGAAGAGTCAAGCACTGCTGCTGCTTTTCCTGACTAACGGTCCTAATAATGTTCGGATAATAGTTGAGATAGTCACATGTGTACTGTACTATCAATTTTTCCATGTTGAAAAATTAGAAAAATAGAATTACCATATTTTGTGGAAGAGCAGGGAGACGGTTTTACCTGTTAATTCATGGGAGGTTGAAACCATCCATCAGTCACAACAAACCTACATACTAATTATACTTACCACAGAGATCTTTTTAAATAACTGTAAACACTACATTTAAACATTTTTAAAAGTGAGACTGTGTAAAACACATATACATGTAAATAGAATCCTGCATTTGTCTAGTATGAAGAGAGTAGGTAACAAGCACTATTTTTGCATTTTCAGAATTTTTCATTTCATGTTTTATAAATTTATTTAGGAAAAATATTGTTGCTGTACATTTAAGGTAATGGTGTTTGTTTATGTTATTTGCTATAAAGAAAAACTTACTAAGGGCCCTTACATCTGTTTTCTGAGATAAATAATATGTGAGATTTGTACCTTGATAATTCTGGTTGAATAAAATTAACATTAAAAGTGAACAAAGTATGCTCTGCTGCCATTAGTATTTTATCATTTTAATTTCTTGAGGCTGGATTCATGATATTCCCTTCATAACTGCTAAGATACAACTTGCACATCAAGATAAAGAGGGAGGTTGAACTTAAATCTAGATACCGATCATCGACATACAGTATAAATTTTCTTTAATACATCACCAAGATCATGGCAGAAACTCATGGCATGTTCAGGCAGAAATAAGTAAATGGAGTGTAATAGATCAACTATTTGAAGAAAAACATGGGATCATGGAGCACCTCAAGCTTAATCAAGCAATGTCTTGAGAGCCATTAGACCTGATAAGGCATGGTAGAAAATGCTGGTATACAGAAAAGTAAGCACCACTAGCTTTTAAAAAGACTCCCTTACTCACTCCAGAACTTTCATAAACAAATGCTTGTGTACTGTCTCTCCTCCCAGCTGAGGATTTCTTTTACCTGTTCTATGGCTTGCATTGTCCAAATCCACCTGAGGACAGAAGCCCAAAGGGCCAGCTTGGTGTTCTCCATCACATCCGCCTCCTGGGGAAGGGGAGAGGGAATCTGGAAGGGTAAAGAGAGAAACCATTCACCCTGTGTGCCAATCACTGTCATATATAGAGAGGTCATGTGAAATATTTGTACTTAAACTTTATTGTCTTGAAGAGTGATTAAAAATTAAAATGAGTCAAGGATAAACCATTTCCTAGTCAAGGAGTATTTGTATATTAGTCAGAGAACACAGCTGGATTTTAAAGGAAAGAATCTTCTGAGTGCTAGCAGGTGTGTGACTCTGGTGAGAAAAAGGATACGACTCAGTAAAAACTACTAAAGGAAAGAAAAGTGTTGAAGAGAGGCTAAGATTTAAGCAATGGGATTTCACAGTGCAATGAGATCATCTGGAAAGTCGTGATGGTCGTGATAGAATGACATTTACAGACAAGATCTTGTCAATAATACATACATACCCAAATATGTCTTTAAGTGTTATTCATAACATCATACAAAATAAGCCTGGGTATGGTGACTTTCATTTTTTCCTTCCTTTTTTCTTTTTTTTTATTTCCTTGCTTCTTTTCTTTCATTTTTCATTTTTTATTGTGGCACTTAGAATCAAACTCAGGGGTGCTTTATCAGTGAGCTACAACTCCAGCTTTTTAAGTTTTCCTTTGGGGACAGAGTCCAGTCAACTTGCTCAGGCTCGGTATAAACTTGCAGTCATCTATTCTCAGCCTCCCAAGTAGCTGAGATTACAGACTTGTACCTCTGTGAACAACACTGACTGGAAATAACACTGACTTCTGAGTGAATGAATTGCACAGTTAAGAACAGGTTAAGCAGAAGTTTGGTATCTCATATGTTCTGTCTCTTCTCTGTCTTTACTATGCTTAATTGTATCCCCATCAAGAGATAGTGAAATCTGTTCCAAAGAGACAGAGAGAACCACCTGGGGAAATCCAGAGGTTGTAAACATAAATAAAAGCTTAGATTCAGTTGTGTGATATCAGACTATAGGCTAAGAAGAGGACATAAAATGACACTGGTGATTTATTTAAAGGAGGAGTTTGAAAATTAAATCTGATGTTTTAACAAAGCTGGGCCCAATTTTGGGCACCTTGACTTTTGCTCCTAGAACTAACCATTTTCTCACACCCTAAAACATCTTTACTTGCAACATATGCTGATAAAGCTCTTAGTCAGTCAAATGTTCCTCTAAATCTATGCCTATATGGCCAAAGAATATGCAAATGTCCTGAATTTCAATTGCCTTGTCTAGTTCTTCATATTAATTAGTCCATTTGTCTTGCTCAGAAAAACTACTGAGTATTCTCACAAGAAATAACCTCTTGGTATCACCTCTTTGTTTTCCTCACCTACTTTCTTCTGCTCTCTTTCACTTCCTTCTACTTTCAATAACCTTCTAGTAGCAAGGTCCTCAGCCACTCTGCAAGGAGGGAAGTACTATTTTGGATTATAACATACTCAGTGGAACACTGGCTGGAAATGCTGAGGAGGGCAGGCGGCAAACAAATCCTTGTTCTTTTATTAGTTGGTGTGTGTTAAGAGATTGCAGGCCCTGGAAAGCAGAGTTGATGATCCAGAGGTAGCGTTCAACCATTATACATACTTGCTTATGTTAAAAATGTTATAAAAGAATAGAAACTAAACTCAGTTACTCTAAATGTCAGTTGGGTTCTTACTAAATCCTTGTTTTCACCTTTTCTTTTTTTTTCCACTTATATGTGGAATACTATTTTTTCTTATTAAATCTTTATTAGTACATTACATATACACATCATGATTGCACTCAATAATGAAAATTTGTACCAGTATATGACAAACTTAATTCTCACTTTTTTTTCATATCCCTACCCACCCTACCACCCCACCCCCTATATACATAAACTTTATTTCCTTTCTTTTTTGTTATAATCATTACTTTTCCCTCTTCACTCCATTTCACTTTGAGTATTTTCTATTTCACAATATATAACATACATTCTAGAGCTTATCTTTTCTTAATATGCTGAAAGATTTGGCCATAGTAGACCCGCATTCTTCATAGAGAAAATGGCACACCAGGAAAAATTGGGGTCACGGTATGATTTTTTAGATGAGATATGCATGATTTTTTTTATTGTGGCCTCAATGCCTCCATATTAGTGGTCTTACTCTGCTGACCTGCAGTTAAACTTCTTGCCAGTGCATTTGATTTTTTTAATGCTTTAGTTCTTGTGATATACTAAAATTATAAGTTTTTGGTTGTGGATATATTCATTCTTCTAGGGAAGCTGCAGAGGTTCCAAGAGCAGAGCTCTTTGAGATTTCATGAAGGCCTAAGTCACCAGTCATCAAGAGTCCTACTTTGGAAATGGCTGATATCTCAGCCTGAGTCATTAGGGTTTGTTTGCTTGGTTTACTAACATTTAGGTTTGGTTCAGTACACTTCTAAAGCCACCAGAGCATGGATTTCCTTATAAATCATGGATTATCCAGAGAGAGATGATTTTATGTAAGAAGTAAACCAGTTTTCACTGTGGAAATAGTATTACCAAATATTGTTCTCTGTCTTTTAAGATTTGTTGTCCAATTAAGCATCAAAGTCAAATAACCATTTGGATGTCATTTATTTTCCAAAAATCATCTGGTTCTGTGCCTGTTCATTGTATCTGGGTGTTCCTGTCACCCTGTCAGCCAGGCCAGTCCTCAAATTGCACAATGCAAGTTGAGGAAGCAAAAGAGCCACTATTTTAATTGATTCATTCAGATTTTTCCTGATCCATTCTTCTTATTGTCAGGACTTTCCACAGCCTGGGGACATTTGTCCCCTTGAGATTACCATGGATCAGGATCTTATGACTACACTATAAAATAAATTCTATCCCTGCTTGGCAGCCACAAATAGGCCTTACTGACAGCTCTTCAAGTTTTTGGTGGTAGGGACTTGTGACATTGGGTAACACAACACACACAACTCAGAATAATGTTCTTAAGTCTACAAATATGAAATATACATGAGCCACAGAGTAAGCAATTGTACTTAAATATAATCATCTAAAATGTGATATATTAAAATACCAGACATATTTCCTTATTACTACATTTATATGACATTTTAAAAGTACTATCTTTTAATAACTATAGTTTTAATGCCTGGGTGTGAATTATATTTTTAAATGTCTGCAAAAATCAAACTACAGCATGACAGAATGAAAGGCCCTGTAGATACTCAGTTTGCTCAGAGGTCTACAGACTTCCTATGAAACATATCTAGGTTTAGATTAATGTTTTAAAAATTAAACACTTCTGTTACACAGATCATATTGGTAGTAAAAGAAGACTGATATGGGGTCAGTTTGGAAACATGATCAATCTGCTTAGTGATATGAAGGATTAAAATATACATTAGCAAAATCTTCACATGATACTGTTATTGACTCCGTCATCTACTTAAGCAAAGATAAATAATCACTTAAAAATATCTTTTCCAATTTTCCAGTGGATCTGCCTCCCAGTGAATTGGCTAGAGCAAGTCAGGAAGTAGCAGTGAGAAGGTAGCTTTCTCTCCACATAGGGCTACCTAGGTGGTTTAAAAACTAAGTGCAGAACAAGAGCAGGATCAAGGCTGGTTCCAGCTGTCCAGCAGTCCAGCAGGTGGGCTGCATGTTTTGGAGAAAGGGCAATCTTCAGCCACTCACTGTACATCCATTGAGGTGAAGTTAGTGCATATCAATACTCTGTATGACTGGAAAGCAAATAAACTCAAAACATGATCACAGTCAATCATTCTCCCTGAGACTCTTGAACTCTGGGAGCAGCCATGTTATAGCTTTCTCATGTTGGGTGCTTCCGACTTGAATCACTACAGACCAGGAATTAGAGGAAAGGACTGAGAGATCTGGCAAAGCAGTGAGTCATGCTTTTGCTAGACTTCCTGTAAGTAAACTTTACACTACTTGAGTCCACAAAACACTAAAAAAAAAAAAAAAAAAAAACTCACCCTCTATGGAAAAAAAAAAATAAACAGATGTTTTTGAATAAGACCCTCTGAGACAAAACATGTTAGAATAGTTGCTCACCGTATATCACCACATTCAATAAATGTTTATTATTTTTTTCTCAATAATAACAACAGCTTGTTAAAATGCTGTTCAACCAAGCTGAAAACTAAGCCAAGTAGGAAGGGGATGCTTGTCATTGCCTCCTTGCCTTTCAAGCCACCACAAATATTATGCTCTTGCTATTTTGTTTAACTTGGACTGAAATCACTTCATAGAGTAACGGAGAGGGAGAGTTGGGTCCATTAAGAATAAACTTCAAAAAGCCTCTGGCTTTGGGGGTTTCTTGTGTTATTCCACCTCAAACCAGAGGATATGAAAGATGGGGAGATTAGCTAGGGTTTTGCCCTGGCTGTTCTTTTACTGAATGGCTTCAGAAATGCCAATTGAAATAATTATCAAGCCATTATGATGATTTGCATTAAAAAATGGTAACTTAAGCAAGCAACCCAGTGCGAGGAGAAGGGCAGCTGGGTGGGGGGTGTGCGTCATGTTATAAAAGGGCCATTGAAGCCACACCAGCTTCCTGGCTTCCCGAGGATTACCACACAGTAGTTCACAAAAAGGTTATTCTTCCTGCTCTATTTATACCCACAGTACTTACAGTGCATGTGCCCCACACACCCATTCCTGCTATTGATTTGTGCCTTTGCCCAGATTATCATGTCACACAAACAGGGCAGCTGCTTCAGACAACGGTGATGCAATGCTTGGCGTGTGGCAGAACAAGGAGGGGAATCTCCTCTTATCAACACGGCCTTGTGCTGCCAACATGAAGCTATCTCCTTAGAGCCGGAGGCTTTATCCTCCTTCCCCTCTGAGAGTCTACTTAAAGGAACAAGGCAGGACATTATGGGAATGAAACTTTTTCTTATTTCACCACTTTTTCTTGTGGAGGGAGGTAACTGCCTTAAAAATATCTGCAGATGGTGGTTTGTAAACATTCTACTGCTCTGGGTGAAGAATCTGGTAGAAGAGAGGAAGGTGCAGTGGTTGACAGCACCACAAGTGATTCTGAAAGGTGCAATGAACATGACCAAAAGAGGGACCACGTGACCTTGCATACTGTCTCATAGACCCGGTTTTAATTTGTCTAAGGAGACCAAAAATGGTCCATGGAGCACTTCAACTAAATTAGCATTTTAGTGTTGCCAAGATGGCAATTGTTGAAGCTTGTAAACTACAAGAATCAATGCCAAGGAGTTTGTTGTAGACCCAGGAATTTGTACTTTCAATGAGCACCGTGGTGATTCTAGTAAAGGTAGCAAAATGATTAGCATTTTGGAGTCAGCTAGATATAGTTTTGGAACATCTCATAACTAATCTAGCAGTAAGACAGAATCTCAGCAAAGAATCAGACAATAATTTGTGGCATAAGATAGAAAGTGTGCTCTCAATGTGCCTTGCAAGTAAGTTGGTTTTATAGACAGAAAAGAGTTGAGGTGAGCAGAAACAGAGAATTAAAATCAAATTGATCTTTACAAAGTTGCCTTCTGTACAGGGTCAGAATAGAGGGGGTTTCTTACTACTCTGACTCAGCTGGACTGTAATCTCCTGCTTTTGTTTTTATAAATGGACTGGTTTCCAAGTTGATGCAACTGCATGACACAACTCAAGTGACTGTGCACTGGTCTAGTCACCTGGGTTCTGATGAAGAAGGCTAGTGAAAAACAACAGCCGTCCTTTAGCTTTGTTTAGCCCAAAGGGAAATGGCCAACATCTTAATGAGTTCTCAAGGAGGCACATGGAACCTCACAGAAACTGCATTAGAGAGAGAATAGAAACTTTGTGTGGCACCTGAGAAGCAAACTTGGACTCATTTCTAGCTACTACTGCACCGGAAGATCCTGATTTCAAATGCCATAAGGAGCATTTAATCTGTGTCTGAATTTTACATTCATGGAATCCTATAACCTGGAATCTTTTTTCTATTTTATTTTGCTCAACATTAGACTTGAGAGATTCACTCACAGTACTGGCTGCAGTGATAGTTTACTGTATCCTTTCTTAAAAACAGTGGATTTGCTTTGTGTTCACTGAGAGGTAGATGGGTTTCATGAGGCAAGTGAGAGTCTGACGCTTAGCTTTTTAATGACATCTTTCTTTCCAATGAGTCAGTTACTTGAGCTCAGATTTCTCAAGCCTCTTGGGCTTGATAAGATTAACTTTTAGGTGATAATCTAAATCTTTAGTGAAATCAAAATCCAAAAATCATGACTGTAGGAATAGGTAGAAAAAAAACTTTTAAAAATATAGATGAACATGAAGAAAATGCCCGTGTCTGTGTTTAAATATTACCTAATTTTGTTGTTGTTTGTTTTCAAGTTAAAATTGGAGTGGTCCTGGATAGCAGTTCTCAAAGAACAGTATCTTAGGCTAGGGATTTAGCTCAGTGGTTCTGGCACCTGCCTTGCAAGGGTAAAGGCCTGGGTTCAATTCCTGGTAATCACATACAACAATGCCAGATGTGGAGAGTCACTCCAGTAATCTCAACACTTGCGAGTTAGAGGCAGGAGGATTGCTATGAGTTCAAGGTGGAGCTCAGGGCCAGTCTGAACTACAAAAGTGAGACCCTCTCTCAACCACCCTCCCACCACAAAAAAAAAAAAAAAAGATACTGTCCCAGGTTCCAGATAATAGGATGTGCACTGCTCCACTCAACTTCCGCACATCAGCCTCCTTCTCTGGATATGGATGACTGTAGGACAGACTCCATGTGCATCATGGGGTCACCATCTGGGATACTCATTCCTTCCAGGCTACCCTGTCCCACTAAGCCAAGCGTGCTTGGATATGTCCTGTGATCTCTGGCCTCCAGCAGATGCAACTGCACGTTCTGATTCCTGAGAGCCACATTACTCAGGTTGTTTTCCTTATGAAATAGTTCTGGATGGACTGGAAAGTCCCATTACACATGAGCTTCATTTTTCTTATCACTATTCTTTATTTAAAGATAAATTGGAAATCAGATAATCTCTCTCAGTATCTTTCTTATCTTTATCTCTTGACATTGACTGACAGAGATGGAGAAAGACACGGAGATGGAGACTGACAGAGACAGACAGACAGAGATAGAAGTATGCAGAGTTGAATATCTTTCACATGCTAGATGAGTTCTCTACCACCAAACTACATTCCTAGATCATCTCATATTTTATAATTTAGTGGTAGCATTAAGGAAGTATTTTAGGATAAAATATACTTATTGAAACAAAATGAAGCAAATCTAAAATTCAGTACCACATTTCCAAGAAAACACACATTAGAATCTTTATTAAACAATAAGTCACTACATATTATTATTTTTCATGATATATGTTCAGTAGAAAATAGAAGGTATGCCAGATAGACTGTGAATGTCTTGGCATCTTCTTAACTGTGTTTCTGGATGGTGATGTTTGCCCTTCACCCCTCAATGGGCCAGAACACTGAAAACATATCAAAGTGTGTACCAAGCAAATATGCATGCCGCTATCAACACCAGTTCATCTTGTGAGAGTCACTTGCCATCTTACTTCAATGGGTTTGACTTTATTATGATCCTCTATTATAATTTCTATTCTCCCTTGAACATACCCTCAGCTCAGTAAGGATCTGGGTGAAAGGAGTTTATTAAGGAAGACTTCTAAGAAAACCGGCAAAGGACTGAGAGTACTGAGAAGAGGAACAAACCATGCAAATACTTGCTACCATTTTAGGCATAGCCCGAGACCATGGGGACCTAGAGTCTGTACAACCCTAGACACTTCGAGTTCTCCAAGCAGATGAAGTGGAGCCATTGTCAAGGGGACTCAGCTGAAGATTAGGCAGCAGAAGTTGGGAGGACAGAGACATCCAAAGGGGGTCTGAGCAAGACACCAAATTATCTGCTACATGATTTCCTTCTTGTTTTTTCTCTCTATGGTAAAAACACAACATCGTATATGAGTATAGTTTTACTAAGACATTGGACAGAAGAAATTCAGAAAATATAGCTGGGTCAACCATGGCACAGTAAACTGGTCCAGAAATGAAGCAGATCTCTAATGTATTACAGATTGACATGTCGGGGTATTTCTCGTAATTAAATTAGAATCTATGGCTCTGAGTACTAGAAAAATAATAAATCTGTCAGAAAGTGGTAGCAGAAAGATTTAATCAGACAGGGGGATCAGATTTCTAGTGGTGATGTTTCTGACCTCAGTCTTTTAGGTATATGTTGACTTATTTGAAGAACCAAAACACATTTGAAGTTTGTGAGCTTGACTCCAATATAATTCTGTTTCCTTTCCCCTTCCTTTTCATAAAACATCTGCTGGAGTCAAGTGGAGCTGTACAGTTTAAAATGGAAACAGGACCTTGGGAAGGCTGCTTCACCTTTCCTTACTTTGATTCTTAGTTAATAGCAAATAGAAGATATAACTTAATTTACAAGGTTCTGTTAGGACCAGATGAATAAGGAGAGTATTTAGAAAGGAGATGGGCTATAGCAGCTGCTCAGGAAAATTAGGTTTAGTAATGTCAGTTAAAAAGTGTCAAAATTTGGAAGCTACAAGGTCAGCTGCTGAGTGGCCATTGCTAGATAATAAAGTCCACCATCACTTGAGAATATAAAGCAACCATTTTATTATGCTCACAAAGTCTGTAGGTAAAAATGAGGACAACACAATGGGGATAGGTTCCTTCTGCTCCATTATGGGTGTTATTGGCAGAACTCAAGAGCTGGGGCTGAAAGTTTCCAGAGGCAGCTCCACTTGCACATGTGGCAAGTGTTGCCTGTCACCGCCTGGAGCTTTGTTGGGTCCAACATTTGGACTAGGTCACATGAGCTGTCCTTGTGATCTGTGCTTCCTCACAGCATGGCAGGTTCAGGACAATCAGCCGCCTTCAGTAGCAGGTTAGAGCTCCCTGGACTGTACCTCAGAAGGAGGCCTGATGTTCTGTCCCACACTATACAAACTGGTTTAGATAATAAAGCAGGTGATTGTGGGTAATCACTAGGGTGATCGTGGGTAATAGTGACATAATACATAGTATACTTCAAACTAACAAGGAAAGAAAACTGAATAATTTTACCTGTAAGATCGCAAAGATGGATATTCCAGTCTCCTTCATTGGATCATTACAAAATGTGTGCATGTATCAAAGTACTCATCAAATGTCATAAACATGTATAACCAATATTTATTAATTAAAATAAAACAATAATAATAAACCACAAACTCTCTAAAATATGTCATCTTTTCTGACCATTTCTTATGCATCATGAGTCACAGATCACGCTGTTGCTGACAAGTCATGTACCAGTGGAAAGGAACCGAAGCTCCACTTCTAAGAAGATGCACATCAAGTTACATGAGGTGTTGTCCCTTAACCACCATATCCACAATAAAGTACAAGTTAGCTAATGTTCTCTAAAACTTTAGGATATAGTACAATTCTAATTATCAGGGGCAACTGAATAACTTAAACAGCACATACCCCAGCATCCGACAGGAGCCTCTACTTTTCCTGAGCAATTTGGTCCTGAATACAAATTCAGCCACTGGGCATTTTACTTATGGATAGAACCCTACCGAACATATACGATGCTTTTCTCAATAATTTACAGGAGGGAAAAGAATCACAGTACACAGTAGTTCTAGGTGAAAATGTCCTTTAATAAGTTCACTTCCCCGGGAATTATTTTTGTTTTTTCATTTTTGCAATCAAAGAATGTCAAGCTCAAAGAAGCTAATGTTTTCTACCCTGCTTGGTATGGAAAACAATTTTAAATGATTTCTAAATAATTTTTCAATGACAAATACACACTTATAAAATATATTTTTAAATCTTAAAGCATATTTAAAAATTAAATTAAATTCTTTATGGTAGGGCATTTTAGAATTTTTAAAAAAATCTTTATTGGTACATTACATAAACGCATCATGATTGCACTCCATAATGGGGATTTGTACCAGTATAAGACACAACTTAATTCTCATTTTTTCCCATACCCTACCCACCCTATCACCCTCCTATATACATAAAAATTGTTTCTTTTCTTTTTTGTTATAATATCATTATTTTTCACCCTTCACCCTATTTCACTTTGAGTATTTTCTGATTAACATATAACATACAATTCTAGATCTCATTTACATCTTCATTTTCTCATACCAGAGAAAAGATGCAATATGTACCTATCTGTGCCCTATTTATTTCACTTATGAGGATATCCTCAAGGTATGTCCATTTAAGTAGAAATGATTCAAACTTATCATTTTTTATGGCAGAGTAATACTCCATCATGTGGAAAAACCATAGCTTTTTTATCCAATCTCCAGTTGATGGAAACTTGGGTTGTTTCTAAGATGTAGCAATCACAAATTGGGCTGCTATAAACAGGAGTGCACATATGTCACTGTGATATGAGTCTTTTAATTCTTGTGTGTATATACCTAGCAGGGCAATAGCTGGGTCAAATGGGACTGCCAATCCTAGCTTTCTGAGGAATCTCCAAACTGATCTCCACAGAGGTTGTACTAGTCTACAGTCCCAACAACAGTGGAGAAGGGTTCCTTCTTTTCCACAGCCTCACCAACATTTGCTGCTGGTTGATTCTGAAATGGCAGCCATGCTATGTGGAGTGAGATGAAACCTCAGTGTTTTTTTCATCTGCATCTCTCGAATGACTAATGATGTTGAGCATTTCTTCATATGCTTCTTAGCTGCTTACTTCTTACTCTGAAAAATATCTGTTTATTTCAGATGCCCATTTTTGAATTTGGTCTTTAAATGTCAGTGAGCTGATTGTATTTTTCGTTTGTTTGTTTTTTTGTTTTGTTTTGTTTTTGCTTTTGTTTTTGTTTTTGTTTTTTTTGTTTTTGTTTTTTTGAGCTCCTTATATATTCTAGATAGTAGCCCTTTGTCTGAGGAACAGCTGGTAAAGACTTTCCCACATTGGTGGTTGCCTTTTTGCTCTGTTGGTGGTTTCCTTTGCTGTGCAGAAGATTTTTAAAAGAATGAGGTCTCAGGGCCGGGGATATAGCTCAGTGGTTCTGGAGCCTGTCCTGAAGGCTCAAGGACTCGGGTTCGATCCCCAGTAGCCATATAACAATGCTGGGCGTGGAGACTCACCCCAGCGGCAGCCAGTACCACATACCACAGTGCCGGGTGTAGTGGCTCACGCCTGTAGTCGCAGCACTTGGGAGGCAGAGGCAGGAGGATTGCTGTGGTGTGAGTTGGTGGCTGAGCTCAGGGCCAGCCTGAGCCACAAAGCAAGACACTGTCTCAAAAAACCTTAAAAAAAGAAAAGAAAAGAAAAGAAGGAGGTCCCATTTGTTGATTTCTTCTGCCAATTCCTGTGCTATAGAAGTTTTGTTCATGAAGTCTTTCCCTAAGCCAGTGTCTTCAAGAGTTTTACCTAACCTGTTTTGCAACAGGTTTAGAGTGTCTGTTTTAATATTAAGGTCTCTTATCCACTTTGATTTTAGCTTGGTACATGGTGAAACAGTTAGATCTAGTTTTAGTCCTTGGCAAGTTAAAGCCCAGTTTTTCCAGCACCATTTGTTAAAGAGGCTATCTTTCCTCCATTGAGGATTTTTGGCTCCTTTGTCAAAGATGAGGTGACTCAGTGTATCTGGAGTAGTTTTTGGATCTTCTAGTCTACTCCATTGATCCTCAGGTCTATTACTTTACCAGTACCATGCCATTTTTATCATGGTGGCTTTATAGTATAGTTTCAGGTTCGGAGTTGTGATACCCCTCCCCCACCATGTCCCTGTTGCTTGGAATTGCTTTGGCTATTCTAGGTCTTCTGTGGTTCCAGATGAAATCTTAGATTTTTTTCTCTAGATCTGTGAAATATGCTGTTGGCATTTGAATCGAGATTGTGCTGAATGTGTAGAGTAGTTTTGGGAGTGTAGCCATTTTCACAATATTGGTTCTTCCTACCCAGGAGCAAGGTATCTCTTTCCATTTTTTGATATCATCTTCTATCTCCCTTTTCAGAGTGCTATAGTTTTCAGAGTAGAGGTCTTTCACCTCCTTTCTTAGAGTGATTCCTACATATTTTATTTTTAGGGGGGTGCTATTCTGAAAGAGACTCACTCCCCAATTTCTATCTCAGTGGGTATACTGTTTGTTTATATGGAGGCTATTGATTTTGAACGTTGACCTTGTAACCAGCTATGTGGCTAAAATTGGTGATTATGTCCAGCAGTTTTTTAATTGAGTTTTTAGGATCCTCTAAGTAGAGTATCATGTCATCAGCAAATAATGACACTGTAACTTCTTCTTTTCCTATCTTTATTCCTTTTATTTCTTTCTCTTGCCTAATTGCTATGGCTAATATTTCCAGAACTATATTGAACAGAAGTGGTGAGAGAGGACA
>PVIR01028493.1:0-21858 GCA_004026965.1 Petromus typicus | reverse complement strand
TCACAGTAGTTTTGTTTGGGATAGCACCGACTCTGTCCTTTTGTCACCACCAAGACACAGCACCTGACACTCACAGCACAAAGGAGGAGAGGCTGGCTCCCAGGCAGGAAGTACACAGAGGAAAGGCTTAGTGGAGGACAGATGCTCACCTCGTGGTTTGCAGGAAGCAGACAGCAGAGACAGAAGGGAAGAGGCGGAGAAGGAGGTGCGCCCTCGCAGGCCACGCCCCACTCCTGTCGTCAGAGTTAGCTGTGGCGCTGCTGATTGGCTCACCTTCCAGAAGCCATGCTCCGAGCGCATAAGCCTGAGAGTGAGGCAGGTAGAAATGCAACAAGCTCCAGATTGGAAACAACTCGGTTTCCCGTAAGAGGCAAGTAAACTCTGGTTCATCTGTACTGTGGGATTCTACTCGATAAAAATAAATACATCACTGATGCGTGTAAAGTCTTGGAGAGCGCAGAAGTCATGCCAGATGAGCAGAGCTGTACAGACTGTGATTCCACTGGTGAACCTCACTCGAAACGACAAGTGGGAGCAGGTTAATGGCTGCTGAGCTTGGAGGTAGAAGCAGGAAAAGGGGAGGCTGTGGCCATGCTGTGTCTTCGTGTGGCGGCCATTGTCAGCTACCCCCATGCATGCTATGACCTTACAGGCTAGACACACACGTGTGTGAGAATGTGTAAAATAGCAGAGTCAGACCACGGGTGGTGGTTGCATCGGAATTAACTTCCTGGTCGTGCGGCTGCTCTAGAGTTATGACGCTGATGTGTGCCCTGGGGACGGTGCTGTCCATACCGAGCTCTCTTGCAGGACTGATTCCCATGGACTTCTTACTCAAACCACACCTGAGGTTAGTTCCAAATGGACGCACTGTGTGGTGTAAGAGCTACAGTTACACAGTGCTTAGAAGAAAGCATAAACCTGAGTCTTCAGGACCTTCGAGCAGGAGGTGGTGTCGCAGATACGTTGCAAAAACCATATGTGTAACCCCCCAAATTAAAAAAAAATAAGATAAACATCACCAAAATTTAAACTATTTCAGGCTTCAAAGGGTATTATCAAGAAACTGAAAGGATAACTTGCAGAATGGAAAACAAATTTAAGTTACTGGTCTGTTAAAGAACTATGTATTTTAAATACAGTGGCGCCTCGGTCCATGAACTAAATTCGTTCCGGACTCTGGGGCTGCAGTCTCGTTGGCCACTGGGTGTGGAGCTCAGAACAGAAGCGACATTTTGCCAAACGCTTCTGCTAGAGAGCCACATTGTTTGCAAACAGAAACATTTGTCAACTGAGGTATGACTGTCCATTCCTGTATGTTATATACTGTCAGCACATGTATTTATATATTTAAATCCTATAAAGACATTTTAGGACTAAGTTATGAAAAGACAGATGACTCACCTTTAAAGATGGGCTAGGGATCCTTACCGATGTTCCTGTGAAGATGTTTGGGGACTGAGCGCATGAGAAGGTGTCCGCTGTCACCACTGTTGGAGAAGTGCCGATGCAGGCACTCCGCACAGGCTCTGGGGCGGCTGGACTGAGCAGATGCAGCGAGTGTCCGTGAGGTGTGGGCAGCTAGGACCCTCTTGTATTCCTGCACTATTGGCAGCTTTGGAAAGCATGATGGCAGGTCCTTGAAAGGTTAACCATAGAGTGGCTGTGGGACCTGCATTCTGTGCCCAGGCACCCGTATACGGACACACCAAGCCTGCTGTGTAGAGCTGTTCCAGGCAGCATGATTCTCAGTGGCTGAATTTGAAAACTTCTCAAGTGCCCACCAACTGGTGAGCAAACGGGATGCACCATACCCTGGCATAGTGCCAGGCAGGGAGTCAATGTGGATGATGCTTGAAAACTGTCGAGAGAAGAAAGCCAGAAACAGAGGCTCACACTGTATGGTGTTTCGATCCACAGTGTCCACAATAAGCAGACCCGTAGGGTCACACAGCAGAGTCATCTTGAGCAGGGGCTGGCACGGTGCTTGCTACAGCGTGGGGCGGTTCTTCTCGGTGATGAAGAGCTGCGAGGCTGGCAGTGGGGACTGAGTGTGGTTCAGAGCAGGATATGCAGCCTCAGGTTCAGTCCTCTGCACACAGAGGAGCAGGTGAGTGCAGTGGTGGCAGCCGCACGACTGGGAGTACAGTGAAAAGAGCTGAGTGCCGAGCGGGGCAAGGCCTTGTCTCCTGCTCTGCAGTAATTTGGATGTAGACCCAGCTGACACGGCCCTCGGTGTCACCTAGGAGGTAGAGCTCTCCTGGGTCAGTGACAGGCAGGCTAGAATCCGAAGGGACCTGTGGGAAGTCAGACTGTCACACCCGCTGTGCTGGCACACGCAGGCCCCGTCAGCACACACGAACACGCACACACCAGACATGCGTGTGAAGCACAGCTGGCGTCTTTTCAGTGGATGGAGTGAGGCTGCAGGGCCTCGTCTGATGGCAGTAGCTCTCTTTGAGTGCCGTGTGGTCCTAGAAAAACGCACCCGCTGGGCCCTGGCAGCCAGGCTGCTCCTCGGCCTGCAGTGCACATGACATCAGTGCTCTGTTGCTTCACAGCTGCCTGGCAAGGACCCTGAAGTTTTTGAGGTCTCCTCCAAGTGCCTGTCCATCCTGGTTCAGCTGTACGGAGGGGAGATCCCGGACAGCCTGTCCCCTGAGAATGCAGAGAGCTTCGCCCGTGTGCTGGCCTCCAAGGCCCCGAAGGACCAGAAGCTCCTGTTGAGGATCCTCCGGAGGATGGTGAGTTTCGCGGAGCTGGTGTCGCAGGCCAATGCATGGTCGGGGTAGCCACTTCTGAGATCTAACTGCAAGTGTCACTGCCCAGCTTCTTCCTCCTGGTCACCGGCTGCTGCGCTGGTCACCTGGTGACCTGCAGGTACCTGGCTTCTTTCTTGAGTATTTGGGAGGCAGTTAGTGAAATTGTGCCTCTCTACCCTTTAACAGATGAATATGTGTTTCCTTAAAAAGATACTTGCTTGCTTACCTGTAGGAACCCAAAATCAGGAAATTTAATGTTGATTTGATTATTTTACCACACTGCCATCCACATCCCGATTCTGTCTCCCCGGCCCAGTGACGTGTGCTGCTCTTTGAGGTGTGGGATGCAGTCTGAGGTTATGCACTCTAACATGGAGTGGTCTGCACCCTGGCTGTCTCTTGGCTGGATCCTGAGGGACATGGCTACCGTCCTGCCATGTCTGCCTGGCCACTGTCCCTCATCCAGAGGCTCCCGCAGGCGCGTCAGTGATCCTGCACTTGCTCAGTCTACCTAGCCAGGAGCTCCTGGTGTCCATTTGTCACCAAATAGTGATGTTAATTTTGATCACTTGTTTTAATCAGTGTGCAGTTATTATTTTAATTTTGTAATCATTGAAAAATGAGTATTTCTAACAGTGTTTGTAGCTCCCAGCATTCTAAGAAAAATCATTTGTTCCTGTCCAACTTATTTCATTTTTTATTTTTAAATATGTATATAGCTGCTGTCTCTGACAATGCTTTCAAGTCTGGCTTGTTTGCTCTGTAAACCTGATGGCTGATTTGGGGGCTGAGCGCTGTGTTGAAGCTGATGCAGGAGGGGTCCTGTTGGCCGCCTTCAGTCTGTCGCTCTCCGTTCACTGTAGATCGTGCTGTCTTGCACGTAGCATCTGTGGACTCATCCCAGAGCTGTACTCAGAACAAGCGGTGCAAACTTGATAGGCAGACGGTAGAAGCTGACTCTCCACGATGTGGGCGGGTGGCAGAATGGGGAGGGAGGGCCGCGCACCCTCGTCGCCGTCGGTCACGCTCCCGCACAAGGCTCGGTCTGCGGGGTGGGTGGGGGCGGTTCTAGCTTGGTCTAGGCTGGCTTCCCGAAGTGTGGACAGACTCTCAGGGATGGTGGGCCCGGAGACACATGCCACCAAGCACGGACGACCTTGAGTCACCCACGAGGCAGCTGCTTGCTTTCCTAGGCTCTTCATCTTTCTGATGACTCAAGGCAAGCAGAAGTCTGTTTAGTGCAGCTCTGTCTTTGACGCTTCTTGTCTCACCCTTCAGAACTTCACTTTCTGACAGAAAGCGTTTCCGTCAGACTCAGCTTTTACAGCAGAGACAGGGCATTAAAACATTGTTACTAAGGTAGACAGGTGGGCTGGTGTGGTGTCCCTCCTGAGACAAGAAGTGCCCTGGGCTCCATGGCACGAGACAGTGCCAAACTCTACATGGGCCGCTTTACCGTGTATGTGTTCCTGCAGTGAGGTTGAACTTACATATTAGGCACAGTAAGCAGCGAACAACAGTAAAAATGTAATTACAACACTACACTAATAAAAATCATGTGAATGTGGTCTGTCTCAAAATACAGTGGTGCCTCAGTTTATGAACCTAATTCTTTGCATGATTCTAGTCACAGATTTGTTCCACTCTTTTGGTTGCAACCAAATTGGAAGCTTATACATCGAGACACCACTGTATCATATTGTATGGTGTCTACCTCCTTGGGCTAATGTGAAATGCTGCCCAACAGAAGCACTTTGTGGCTTCTCTTTTGCATATCTGAATGGCCAGCATCACTATTCTGATGCTGTGGGGTCCTGTGTTGGCCAATTTTCTGCTGATGAGACAAAATACCCAACATCTGCAACATAAAGAGGAAGCGGTTTATTCTGGCTCACAGTTTTGGAGGTTTCAGTCCGTGGTGAGCTCCTGTAAGGCGGGAACAGCATGGAGGGGGTGCTGCCCATCCAAGGCCCTGGGAAGCAGGGAAGAGCGGGAGTCAGGCCAGGGACCAGATACAAACCTGAAGTTCCTGCCCCTGTGGCCCACTTCCTCCTGCCACACCCGTCAGCAGCCTGTCGGCTGTGAACTAGGTGCGTTGACCCAGGAGTCTCTGGACTCAGTCCACCTGGCTGTCAAGACTGACCAGCACAGGCATTATTCAACAAAATAAAAGTTCCTGACAACAGGCCCTGTAGTCCTGTGACCATCAAGCGTCACCGTTGGGTGGCATCTCAGTGTGGAGATGCCAGGCAGTCAGAGATGCCAGCCTGTGCCAAAGCATGGGTTTCACTGTGCTTCTCAGGAGAAACGCTGTGCAATTTAAAACGGTGCATTTCTTGTTTCTGGAATTTTCCACTTGATATTTTTGGGTCAAGTTGACTGTGGGTAGCAAACTGCAGAAGGCAGAATGGCAGATAAGGGAAAATTCTGGAGTAGAGAATGTGGTAGTACAGGTGATGTGTAAATGTGACAGACAGTTAATTTGCCAGAGAATGGCAAGAGATCTGGATATATTGGTCTTATACGTTTATGGGTAGGTTTGTAGAGATCTACTGTTCCTTATTTAGAAGTCTTGGGACCAAGTTTATTTTGCAACTCAGAATTTTCAGACCTTTTTGGCAAAATGCTGTGGATGGGTCCCCACAGGCGATGATGGCGTCAAGCAGAGAAACATGAATGTTCACGCCGAGCCGTACTGTGCCCATGTGGGTCCGGGTCACAGTTTACTGCCACATGTGTTTCTGAGCCAAATCTGTTATTTTTCCAGAGCATTCTAATTTTCAGGCCTCCAAGAAGGAGATTATGGATCAGGGCAGGTGCGTTTTTGTTTGTTATGGAAGAAAAGTTGATTCCAAGTGACTTGTACCTGCCTGTGTGAAAGCAGAGGTAGATCTTTACAGTACTTGGTCTTTGGGGCTTTTTTTGTGGTAAAATGTACATAACCTAAATTCTAGCCATTTTAGGTGCCACAGTCCTCTGCTGGCGTCTGCGTCATGGACAGGGGTCCTCGTGCAGCCCTCCCTCCCTCGGAGACTGTGCCCCAGGCCTGTGGGGGTCTCACCGTGTCCCTGTTCGCTCCCCACATGCACAGTTCCATTGGCTTCTCATTCCTCAGAAGCGGATGTATCCTGCTACTGTGGAAGGTGCTGGCAGCGGAGCAGTTCTTCATGCAGGCTTTCAAGCTGGAGAGACAAGCTGGAGATACCCGCAAGTCTGCAGCCATTATTTTCCTCTTCTAGGACCAGGTTGATCTGTAGAAGTAAGAATCTAAGGGACCTAATTTCTACTAAAGAAGTATGGAAACAAGCTTTGAGGCACAGCACAAAAGACAAATGATGTCTGTCTCATATCTTGCTTTTCGCAAGTTTAATGCTTTCTGTTTTTATTTTCTAAAAGGAAAATAATGGGGCTTGATGTGAATCCAGTGATTTTTTTTTAATTTGTTTTTTTTGAGACAGGCTCTCCCTTTGTAGTTTAGGCTGGCCCTGGGCTCATTATGTAGCTCAAGAGAGCCTCCAACTCACAGCAGTTCTCCTGCCTCTGCGTCCCAGGTGCTGGGATTGCAGGCGTGAGCCACCACGCCCGGCACTGTGGTGTGTGGTGCTGATTGCTGCTGGGGTGAGCCTCCACGGCTGGGGGGTTGTCGAACGAGGGACCTTGTACTCACAAGGCAGGCACCAGAACCGCTGCGCTAACGCCCCTTGTAGTCATCTGCAGTGTCGGTGGTAAGCGGCTGAGGATCAGGTTCAGAGGCCCAGACTGGGAGGGTGAGAGCACAGAGTCACCATGCAGACTCCAGGGAAGTTCTGGTGAACACTTCCGTCTTTACTGAGGACTACACAGGCTAATACAGAGCACAGGGAGTGGGTGTGGCCATGACATATGGGGCAGAGGTGCTGTAGCTGATTGGTGGGGCGCAAGCCTTTTACCTTTCATGGTTAGCTCTTGGACAAGCGAAGGAGTCATGACCAGAGGAGGAACGGGAGGCCCCCTGCGCCTATAGGTCAGTTTCTCTGCACTGGAGTGAGCATGCTTGAACTCCCTGGGTGTCTCCTAGCTGCTAGGAGACATACGTGTGGCATACTTGACCCAACCAGACTTGAACTTCTCCTTCATCCTGGCCCTTTTTTGGATTTTTGAGCTAAGTTCTAACTGTAGCAGAGCTGGCCTTGACCTTGTGTCAGTCCTCCTGCCTCAGAGGGCCTGGTGCAGAGGATTACAGGTGCGTGCTACTACCCAGAAAATCTTGTGAGGTTTTGGGGGGAAACACTGTGCTCCCTAATTAGTGAAAAGCAAGAGCGGTCAGTGTTAGGGAGTGTGACTCTTGGCGATAGATATGATAACCCTCAAAAATACAGACGTCCTGTCAGGAAAACCACTTCCTCCCTCTTATCAGTTCACTGAGAATCTGCTGAAGGGAAATTGTAGGTAAAAGCGAGGAGTCCTGGGATTTTTAATGTTTACCTTCCAGCAACCAAGGAAGACGAAGGGAAAAGCCTTCAGTTTAATGGGCCATTTATTTGGTGACACCTTGAATATTCCCATTCACGGGCACTGTTGAGTGGTGCAGTGTACAGTGTCACTGTGGTGCTTTCTTCATTCTTAGGCCAGAGATGACTCTAGTTCTCTAAAACTGAGATGGCTCACATTGTAGGAGGGCTGGCCGGTAGGGAAAGAAGAAATCGGGAGCCTGCCGGCGTCCCCCGGAAGTGTCCGGTGGCAGCGCTGTCTGTGGTCTAGAGGCCCTAGGGAGAGCTGTCTGTAGCTGGCTGAGGAATGGTGGGGGCCCGAGGTCAGACCGTGGTGCCTGGCTGTGGGTCCGCAGGGGCCACCAGTGGTTTCTGCCAGGCCTCAGGTGTGACATGGAGACAGTGTGTGACAGGGAGAGGCAGTGACAGAGGTGAGAAAGCTGAAGAGCAGAGTGCTGTGGAAGAGGCCTCTCTGGGCCTGTCGCAGTTACCCAGCACCATGACAGGCGTGGTTCTGAAGACCGGGAAGTGCTGGGGACACCAGACTGAAAGCTGGGGTGGTCAGAAAGCAGCAGCGACAACCGGGGCTCCCCCCGGCCGGGCCGGAACCTGGGGTCGCGGCTCGGGCGGTAGCAGCGGAAGGGCAGTCTCGTTTGGGGCAGGAGTGCGGGAAGGGCTGTGGGGAGCAGGGCGTGAGCCTTGCGGTGGCGCTGAAGAGTGCGGCGGAAGCGCAAGGGCTCTTGGACTGGGGAGCTGGAAGAGAGAACCGTGCAGAGCCTCCGCACGACAGTCCCGAGGGAAGAGGCCGAGCTGCTCCCCTGCCCACGCCGGCACGGGCCGTTGGGCCCTTCCAGCCTCCCTCCGGGCTCTGTCAAGGCTTTGCCTTGCATGATGGCACATGATAACATTCCTCACACTTCACCCCCCACCGCCCTAAAAATTGGTGCTTTGTGAAGTTATTTCAGATCTCGGTCAGTTTTCCATTGCTGTTGACACTCGTACGGCCTGTCTTGTTTTCCCCCTTGAAGAGATTCCCTCCTCCTCAGCTTGTCCTCTTTGCCTCGGACCTGCACACACAACTCCTTCACCCTCATTTGTTTCATGAAATCCTCCATTTTTGCAAGATTTTGATTTTTCTTTACCCTGTGTTCTGGGTACAAGCCTCTGTGAGCCACCCCCACAATTCATCAGTGAGTCCTTAGTGGCCAGGGCTCCCAAGGGTAGGTGTGCGGAGAAACAGTGGCCGCGGCCTGCCCCCGCAGCAGCCTGCGCAGCGGAGCATGCGGCCTGCTTTCTGTTCGGCCCCTAGTGTGATGCGTCAGCAGAGCTGCTCAGGATGTGTCTCGCAGGCCTTGTCTCTGGCTTTTGAGGCAGGTGTCTTGGCTTATGGGGTGACGAGGTGACCACACGGCCTCCATCCACATCTCCATGGAGGTCCCGAAGGGACCGTGGAATGGGAGGAGGTACATGCTGTGGAGACCAGTGGTGTCGTGGGGCTGTCCTGGAGGCGGCTGTAACTCTGATTCAGGGACCCTTCCCCTGGCTCCTTTGCTGAAGGCAGCAGCTGGACTGTTCCCGGAGCGGGTGACTCCCGTGGGCTCCGCTTCCTCCCGGAGCGGGTGACTCCCGTGGGCTCTGCTTCCTCCTGTCACTCGATTGCCTGCTGCTGTCCTGCCTCTTGTTGAAGCAGATGGTGCTGGGACCCTCGTCTCACACGTCCTGTTCCCTCTCCGATTCACACACAGAGCAAATGCACTTGTCCCTGCTGCAGAGAAGTTCTCAGATTTTCATGCAATATAATTTGTCTGGATACAGACAGATTATTTACTATAAGCCTTAGGATTATTTACTATGAGCCGTAGGATTTGTTTTCCTTCCACGACACCGCTAGAAATACTAGATTTCATGAACTGAGTCTCCAAAATATTGAAGTATGGCAAAAGTTTTAATGCAACTGTCTTCCTTTCCTGATTTCTTCATTATTTTGTCAAGAACCTAGGCCTGTGTATAAACTCCACACGGGCCTTTGTGTAGTGGGTATGAGCAGGTTTTAATGCAATTTGAGCTGTCTCTCGAGATCACAGATATGGGGCCTTTAACACTGTGGCGTTGCCTAGCAACCTGGCAGTCATTGCCTTTCCTGGCTCTGTAATAACATGATACACTTTTCTTTGCCAGGCCCTGATGAAAATGTAATGGAAATAATCCCTTCTAAGGGTTTTACTCCATGAGTGAGCAACAAAATAGAATTTTTTTTTCACTCCCTCTGTAGCCCAGGCAGGTCTTAATTCAGTGTACAAGGTATTGTTTTTGAATGCTGTATGAACAATGAAATATATTCTAAGACAATATTCTTAAAAGGAAGGCCTGTTATTCTTAAATAATAGTAATACTTACTATAGAAATTATTAACAAATGCCCTTGTACCCTCAGAATGTTAAAAAGAAAACTGGATTTACTAGTGAATTTAAGAATACTGCTTACCTCTACTTAATATATTCTCTCTAGATTATAATAAAGCACAAGCTTTATATTAGAAGCATTGCACATCTAAATCAGTGAAAAGTTTGACAGATTATTTTTTAAATATATTTTTAAATTTATGAAAAAGTATTTTCAGTTACAAAATTCGTATTTATGAAGTTCATAGCAGTATCGTTCATAAGAACCAAAAAGTAAGGACAGCTCACATGTTCCGCAGTTGAGGGATGGATAAAGTAAATGTGGGATGTCCATCAGAGGAAGAGTGGTCAGCTAGGAGAGAAAGGATTAAGGACAGGAGCTACAGGAAGATAGACCTTCGGAGCTGTAAGCTGCAGGAGTCCCATCAAACACAACATGCTCACGCTCTCATCCGTAACAGGTCCGCGAGCAGGTGGCGCGGACAGGGTGGGAGCCTGACTGGTTGGCGAGAGTCTCCTTGGGGTGACAAGAGCGCCCTAGAACTGACTGCGATGACGGATGCATGGCCTCGAGCTTGCTAAGGACTTCTGTGTTGTTCATTGCAAAATGGTGACTTCATGTTTTAATGGGCTGCAACACTAAAAACAAAAGCAGTGATAGAAAACGTCAGAAAGATGTAAGAATAGAAAGGGGAAAAAGAAACCAGAGCGCATAGATTACCATAGTCAGTATTTTGGCTTCCATCTTTATTATCACACGTACCCACCCACAAGCCATGGAGGAACAAGGGGTAATCAGAATACTTGGTGGATGTTTAAATTTTTACAAGAACTAATTACAGTAGAAGACACATTGCCGTGAACCCTTTGCCTCCAGCTCTTTTATCCCACGTCCTTGCCACTTGCTGCAGCATTGCAGGCGCCCGTTTGGCGAGTGTCTGACGGGTGAGAAACTGCGGTGAATGCGCTGATGCCATCCAGTGAAAAGGGAGGTTCACGAGAACGGGACCCTGCATCCTCGTCCACCTTGTTCACCAGACCTGGCCCCGTGTGACCCTGGCTCCTCCCCAGAGTCACAGAGACCATAAAAGGTAACCTTTTGAATCCATCAGGACATCGAGGCAGCCCCGACACTCAGGAGAGAGGGCTTCCGAGCTGCTGAGGGACCTGCGAGCGTGCCGGGAGGCGTGTGTTTGGAGCGAGGGAGGGTTTCGAGAGAGTTAGTGCAGTGTCTTTTACTGTCGTGAGCTCGAAAATGTAAACATTCACCAGTTTTCTATCACATCACATGTGTATGTGTGTAAACATTTCAACATATTTCTAAATGAATTGCGATTTTAAATCATGAAGGTAAAAAGTTCATTTGTTGGCCTTGTCAGCCTTAATTCCAATGAAATTATTAAAATAACTCTGAACGCAGTAAAAATACACAATCTCGCTGTAAACAAGAAAGCCCGATTTGAGAACTCTATGAGACAGAGTTGGCTCGGCAGAGACTGGACCTCAGACCTCCAGAGGGACGGAGCAGGTGTGCAGAGAAGCCGTGCCGGGAGTAGGACTGTGACACGGCGCCAGCCCCGTCCTTCCGGCCGTGCTCTGGACCGGGCCCCCTTCGCTTCGCGCTCCTTCCCTCTAGGGCGCGCCTCCCCTGCTCTCAGCAGGAGGTCCCTAGCAGCTCTCCAAGGGAGCCGAGCAAGGTCTTCACAGCCACCGGGGCTGCGAGCGAGCACATCGGGTGCCGGGACTCAGACAGATGGGGGCGGAGGAGGTCAAGAGCCCGCCACAGAGTGGCCGTGGGCAGACAGTAAAGACCTGAAGGGTTATTGCATTCTTTTTTAAAATTCAAATCTTTATTGGTACATGATGAATACACATCATCGTCGCATTCAGCATTGAAAGTTTGTACCAGAATATGACATGACTTGATTCTCATTTTTTCCCCTTTCCCCCTGCCCTGCAACCCTGCACCCCCTATATACATAAACTTTGTTTCCTTTTTTCTTTATTACTATCACATTCTTTTTCCTCTCGTTACTTACCCCGACACCCTCTTTCCTTTTAAATATTTTCTATTTCACAATATCAACTATACATACTACAACTCATTTACAGTGTCCATCAACTAGAGACTGGATAAAGAAGATGTGGTTCTTTTATAGACTGGAGTATTACTCTGCCATTACAAATGATAAGATTGAGTCATTCATACTCAAATGGATGTACCTTGAGGACATCTCATAAGAGATTATTGCATTCTTAAAACAAAACGTGATCTCAGAGGAGGAAGGGGTCCAATGACAGTAATCTGATGCAAACCAAACAGATTACTCCTTGAACCAATTTGGAAAGTTTTTCCTCAGCACAGAGAGAGAGACAGGGCAAGCACGGTGGGGTGGCAGGCAGATCCGAGAACCCGTAGCCCTTCTCACGAACAGGGTTAGCACCACAGGGCTGGTGCTCTCTGCAGAGAAGACGACAGGGCTTTCCGCTGCGCTGTGTGGACGCTCCCACCTTCTTCATGAGAACAGTTTTACAGAAGTGTGTGTGTAGAAGTCCATGTGTACATAGTGAGAAGCGGCGTGTGCACAGTAAGTGACAGGTACAAGGACAGACAGTAGCTAGGGTTCCGCTCAGTGGTGCCGCGTCTGCCTGGCAAGTGCAAGGTCCTGAGTTCAGTTCCTGGAATCAAAATAATAAATTACAGACACGTGCAGATACATGGTGAGGATACTGTACGCTGTGGACACACCATACACGCGTGTGTATAGTCAGCTGTGTTTTCCAGCAACACTTGTGCAGAGCCTTTTGTTGTAGAGTATGCTGAACCGGACACTGTCGCAGCCAGATGTGCAGTGGGTTCCAGTGGACCCCATCCCCATAAGCCCACTCTGCAATGCCTCGTGGACCTCACCTTCGGAGCTCTGCGACTCAGCCACGTGCGCTCCGGCACAGGCCGCTGTCTCTTCTTGTGACCGCAGGGCTGACAGGGACTGCAGACTGTCCTGCTGCCCAAGGTGGCTAGGCAGTGTGGTCTCACATTCTGCGGCCCAAGTAAAGGTCACAGTTTAAACTTGAAGTATGGGCCATCAGTGTTTACTGGGACTGGATTAATATGACTGTTAGTGCTGTTTCAAATACACGCTACATAATATTGCTCCCAGAAGCACAGAGGTTCTTGGAATTGCCTTATACAGATAAAAAGATGTCACGCCCTGTCCTATCCTAAATGACGCCTCTTGGTTGACTTAGTGAGAACCCTGTGAATTCCGCAGTCTTGGGTCTGCATTGGTGCTCAGACTGGCTGGGGCTGGGTGAGGTGATAGAAGCAGAGGGCTTAGCTGTGCCCAAAAGTCAGCTGCTTGGCGTGGTGCCTACTGCCGCGTCATCAGTCTTCTCATCGTCATCTTGGTTACTGTATTGATTTTCTGGTTAGTTGTCTTATCTCCACACACTTAGGACTTTCTGTTACTTGACTGTAGGATCCCCAGGACAGGAAGAGCATCTGCTAGTGTGTGGGGGCCGTTTTGCGTCTGCTTCATGGAGCTTTGTTCAAGTTCACGGGCAGGGAGGCTGGCACTGCTGTCAGGCTTTGTTTATCTGGTCTGCCTTCTCCTAAGCGGCACATGTTTCTGTTTGCTGTGACTCGAAGACCCACCCGTGGGCTGCCTCAGATAAATGGGTTTTCCAGCTCAGATGCTGAGCTTACTCGGGACACAGGACGGTAGAGTCGGGAGGAGAAGTAACAGGGCTTCGGGCCCGTTCCTCCCAGTGTGGCCCCAGCTCGCAGCCTGCAGTGTGACCTGGCACGCTTCTGGCCCCATCCTGTCTCTGCCGGGCCAGATTCTGTGCTTCAGCGAAGCCCCCAGTGACGTGGAGCACCCTTTGAGAAGCTGTGCCCTGGAGGCTGCTCCTGGGGTCCGGAACCCATAGTTACTGAGCCGTAATAAGATGCGAGTGTGGGGACCCTCTTTCAGAGCCCGGACCGCGGCCGTTCTTACACTTTGACTGCTACTTGCTGGAGTGAGGAGCACAGAGCTCTAGCTGGCATCTGCCTGTTCCCTTCCCGTGGGCTGCGGGCATTCCTTTTGGAACACCTTTTTATTTCTTACATATCTTCTAATTTGAAAAGGATAATGACATCCAAACCCGATATGACTCTACAGTCTGTGTCTCTGAAGCTTAGTTTACCTAGCAGAAAAGTCACAGGTAGAGGGACTTTGAGCAGCACCAAGGAGAAGCATTAGGAGCGAGTGACCATCTCAGAGACCCGTGGAGTACCCGCGTTCCTGTGTCCCCCGGGACTGGCTGACGCTGCAATCTCGGTGCCAGGGCCAGCACAGGGTGCTGTGGGACAGGTGGCCCTTGTGCAGATTGATGGGCTTGGGGCAATGGCCAGGAAGTGGGTGAAGGGAGGACCGAGGAGCCCTTCTAGATGGCCCTCTGCAGTGACCAGCTTGAGACAGGCTTCAGGTCTCCTCGTCCAGCCTGCCACATCCTGCATGCACCCGTAGCTGTTGCCGAGCTGAACATTGGCTTCCCTGCTAGGGCAGTGTGGGCGGGCCACTGGCAGTGACAGGGAGCATGTTCATATGTGTCATGTGTGTGCTTCGTGCGTCCTCATCAGAGAACACGCTTCGCCCTCTCCTTTCCCGACCGCAGACACTGCACCTTCTGTGGAGAGCCTGTGCAGGGTGGCAGAGGCCCACTCCGCAGTGCGGTGCCCAGCGCTCTGAACCCGCTTTTGAAGCTGCAGGAAGACGTGGGCAGCGAGCCTGTGGAGGCGGCCTCACTCCTGCCTCCCCGTCTGCTCCTTGCCATGTCTTGCTGAGGAAGCCCGAGCTGCCACGGAGCTGCTGACGAGTTGGGCATGAAGCCGGGTCCCGTCGGGCTCCCTGGTCCTGAGCCCTCACTGGCCTGTGGCTGGGACAGAACTCTCAGTCCAGGAGGAAGTGGAGCTGTCCCGGGGAGACCCAGGGGCTCCTTGCACCTCATCAGCCTAGATGAGTGGCCCGGAGAACTGGAGGCCAACAGCAGCGTCTCACAGCCCTGGGCAGTCGTGGAGGGGCTGTGTGACATGCAGGGTCACTATAGGGGTGCAGCCCCCATCACCGGGGGAGGATGGAGGGCAGAGGGCTGCGCACAGGGCCAGGGCAGAGAACGATGCCGAAGGTGCAGTCACTGCCTGTGTCCTTCCCGCAGGGCTCTGCTCTCCGGCTGCTCTTGTGACGGGGGCTCTTCTCTGCTGCTGAGTACCCTCGTGGGTGCCCAGTCACTGTCATCAGCCGTCAGGCAGCGACAGTGAGGTCCGGTGCGCACCAAGCATCTCTGGGCCCGCTGCTGAGCTGGGTCATTTCTGGGTGACATAAGTATAGCCCCGTGAGAGGATGTCGCCCCACACTGACCCTGAATAGTGAAGAACTGCAGGGTCACCCGGGTTCTTCTTTTGGAAGCGAGCTGTTGATTTAGATGTCCTTAACTGACCTCCGTTTAACCTTTTGTGTTAGAAGTAGAAAACCCAATACGGTAGCACCAGCCTATCTGGCAGTATTCTCTAAAGTCTAGAAGACAGCTTGCTCTGGGAGAAGGGAGGGCTGCCTTCTTGGTGTTCTTGAAGCCACAGGCCTGCGTGGGCTCCCACGACGGATTCAGCCCCTGCAGACCAGCGTGACGGGTGCTCGGTTCCTGGAGGCGTCTGACTGGGCTGCTCGTGGGAGACCAGGTGCCGCGAGGCGTGCTGAGCGGTGAAGGCTGCTCAGTGTGTCGCTCTCCACTTTTCAGATCGCTGAACATACGACGGCCCGCACAATACGATCAATAGGAAACACCCAAATACAGCACTTGTATTCAATCATTTTTTAAAGTTTTTCAAGCATATGGAAGCACTTACTTTATAGCAGCTAAAATACAAAAGCAGTATCCCCAGAAACAGCTCCAAAACCTGAGAGTCATCTTTAAGGCTGTTGAGACAGTATCTGCATTTGATGCAACCCGTGGCGTCAGAGTTCAGTAAGATGTTGCTTTTGTTGTAATTATGAATATTACATTCACACAAAAATACAGTGTAGTAATAAATCGGTGTATAACCTGCCACCCAATAAAAGCTGCTTTAAATATGTTTTGGTCAGAACAAAGTAATAATACATATAGACCAGACGCAATAAAATACTGATTTAAAAGTTCTAATTAATTGCATTGGATATATATATGCAGTAGTGCTGGGGTATAAAGCCAGCCCCCACGGACAGCATCACTCTGAGCCTCTCGGCGAGTTCCAAAGCCCAGCGGGTTCTGGCCGAGCCGTCTGTCCCCAGGGCTGCCCTGGTGTGCGGCTGTATAGGGAGGAGGACTTTCCCGTTCTGAGTTTTCTCTGTCGTGTCACACCTGCATCTTCTCTGGCACCCCGCGTCTACAGCTTCCTACTTAAAACCCTTTGCTGCCCCATCTGCTGGCGGTGCCGTCCCACTCCGGGGCTCCGGCCTCTGCTCCTCCCTGTACCCTGTACTCCCTGTACCCTGGGGCTCCCTCTGCCCTCCGAACCCCATGCGCATGAGATGGGCCTTGCAGCTGTCTGCATGTCGAGGGTGACGGGCTCCTCTCTGACGTGTGCTGTTGTCTGCCTCAGCACCTCACGGGCAGCGTCCTGGGGACTCAGCCTCCATGCCGCAGGACGTGGAGCCCCCTGTCCTGTGTGGGACCTGGCGGATGCCCGGTCTCGCACTGACCCACAGCTCTTTCTTAAGGAGCACTCACTCTTGGCTTCCCCGACTGCCACCCTCACCCTCCCGGTCCCTCTGGGGTGTTTACATGTGGCGGTGCTTGAAGATTTCACCCCAAGGCTTTCTGTGCCCCGTGGCGTGAGGGGGTCTCAAGTTACCAAGCAGACCCAGAGTCAGGGAGGCCTGCAAGGGGTCTGAAGGACGTGAGGGGCCGAGACACCTTTGCTCCGGTCTCCCACACCAAGCCGGCTCGCCTCAGAGCCCGACTGCTTCTGCCGCCTCTTGCGGGTGGAGGTGAGTGATGTGAACACAGTGATGTAAATCACTGTTCCTGCCTTCGACTAGCGCGCCTGCCTCTGCGTGGACTGTCCTCTCAGCACAGCTGCAGGGCGTCCTTTGCGGCCCGTGGAAGAGTCCAGCACCCCAAGCCCTCCGCTCTGTGTCAGGAGAAAACCCAGGACCCGCTCCCCCACAGGGCCTTGTGCTGGCTTCCGTCCCTCCATGGCCTTCCTCCCAACACTTTTCCTGCTCTCACTCAGTTGGACACATTTTTTGCTTCTCAGATCTCAGGGCCTTTGAACATGCTGTTCCTGTGCCTCCTTCCAAAAGACTTCTCCATATGCGCACACGGCCCCTCTTTCCAGAACATTCCTCCACATGTCTGTGTGTTTGCCTCCTCCATTACTTCAAGTCTTTTCCTCAGTGTTGCCCCCAGCCTGTGGGAGTGAGGAGGCATCCCCTGCTGCCCCTGGCCCTCAGCCTCCTGTGTCACCTTAATGTCTTGGTGCTCTGCTTGCTAGTCTGTTGTTTCCCTCCCGTCTAAAGAGGCAGGTGCAGCAGCGTGAGGGTCTTGTCCACTTCCACCCCCCACCATCCTGCTGCCTCCAGAACTATACTGAACACAGGGTCTGTTTAAAGAAAAGAGTGTCTCTCTGAGCTTATGCACTGTCCCCTGGGCTCAGCCAAGCCTGTCTTCTGGCACCCGCTGCCTGGGCCGTGTGCCCGAGCACCCTGCAGTAGAGGAGACGTCAGGAGGCAGAGTGCCAGTGAGCAGCTAGGCCAGGAGCCACAGTGGCCGGGCTCCAGAGAGGCCCCGGCACTCACCGCGTAGGACCATCACCTGCCTGCACCTCTGACAACTTCCTCTAGGATGTGGCCCCTTGTGGCGCTGTCCTGGCACAGGACCGTGGATGGCACTGGGGTGAGGGGCTTGTGAAGAGCAGAGCGGCACTTGTGGCAGCTGTGGCAGGTGCTTCCTACAGCTACGCACTAAGGGGGTCAGCTGCTGCACCGGCTGGTGGCCTGATTCCAAGCGCTGTGGGTCCTGCTCTGTGCCGGGCTCCACTGTGCCCTGGGGAGCAGGACCTCGGGTCTCCTCTGAGACCAGCACAACGAGGTAACTGAGCCTCCCCGTGCCCACCTGCTCCAAACTGTGCTGGCTCCTGCCAGTCCATGCCAGTGTCACTGCTCTGTGTGCCCTGCAGGTCCTTGCACTAGAGTGGAGCTCATGCAGGCCTCAGTGATGGTGGGCTGTGCTCCTGTCAGGGCTGGAGCCAAGCCTTCCCTCTGCCCCGGGAAACTGGACTCATACCTCACTTCCTGCACTGCTTCTCAAGGTGACGTGGAGATGACACACTGGCCTCCTAGGTTCCTGCAGGATTCTAGTGTTGGCTTGGTGCCCCCGCTCATACAGGGATCCCAGGTTGGCAAGTGAGTCCTGTGCAGGATGCAGAGGGTGCCTGAAGACAGGGCTCAGACAGTGCCCACGCACACCCTGAATCCGTGCTGCCACTCACCGGTGGGCTCACCCTCCCGTCATCCGAGTCATGCCCCTTTGTTCTCCCTCTAGCGTTGGCAGCTGGCCGCCCACATGTGCAGCTGCTCCCGGCCTCACTGGGCCTCCCTACTCCTGCTTCCCTGGTTTTCCCAACAGGATTTCATCCTTATTCTGTGATCTCACAGGGAACACATGACTCCAAGGAAAATAACCCAAGCCTCACAGAAGAGGCTAAGGAGTTAAACCCCAGCCTTAGGCGCGGCTGCACAGCCCACAGTCTCCCGTGGCCACTGTACGCTGGTCTGGACAGTGCAGAGCTCAGTGTCCACCGCCAGCTCATGGGACAGGGGTCATTCTGTGCCCTTGCTCAGGACACTGTTGTGTCCTCAGGCCCAGGTGTGACAGTATCGGAACAGAACTGGCAGGGCTGCTGGGAGTTTGGGGACAGCATGACAGAGGAGGCACATTCAGTGATGCATAGGTCTCATGCTCCTTCTGTGCCAGTGACTGTCACGGTCAGCCTCATGCTAATGGACTTGATGGCTCTGAACATCCTCTTTCCTTTACAGAAAAACGGTCACCAGAGAACTAAGGTGGGTTTGTTGTGGGAAATGCCAGGGCCAGACTTGTTCGTGGTGGCCTTAGATATGGAAGCAAATTCAATTATAAAGTTATCTATTTTTCTTCTCACCAGGGCCAGAGTGATAATTTAAATTATCTAGTAGGAGAAACACACCATGACTCAATGCAGTATGCAGGTGTTTATCTGCAGGAGGCTGTAGGACATCCCTGGGCTAGAGAATTGGTTTGCACAGAGTATTTGTTCTCAGGTTTTCTGTTTTGATGCCATTTTTAAGCTAGCTGCTTCATTTTAGCATTTCCAGTAATGAAATAAACAAAGTGTGAAATGCGAGATGCTAGTTAAACATTTATACCAGCTCTACCCTGTCAGTTTTTGAAACTACTAAAATGTAATATTTGTATATGAAATCATTATAAATTTATAGCAAGTCTGACCTATAGTGATGCCCCACTCCACAGCCTGTGAGTTATTGCTCCGAATTCTGGGTGACAGAGGCTTTCTCCAAGCAGTGGGCTGGGTGATTAGTTTTTGTGATTCAGGGTAATAATATACTTTCTCATTTGCATAAAACACGAGTGCAGATAATGCAGTTTGATTTGAGACCTTCTGAAATGCTTTCCCCCAGCGTAGTCTGACAGCTCTTTTGCAGTGTGGAGGGTAGTTCTGAACATGGCCCTGTTCAAGACGACTTCCTGCTCAGAGTCCCCATTAAGGATGCATCCAGGAGAGGGCGGTCTGAATGCAGTCTGAGTCTCCAGGGTGGGCACCCGCAGGAATCTGGTCAAAAGTCAGCTTCTTCGGGGCTACTTCTGAGTCTCGGAATAGGAGACCCAGCAATGTGTGTCTCCTCTCAGTGGGTGGAGCAAAAGCTGCTGCTCTGTGGTGACTGGAGCGGGACAGGCCTGCTTTCTCCTCAGTGCTTCCTGCCCTCCCCAAATGTCACAAAGTGCCTCAAATCCTGCCTAGGAGATGGCTTGTGCGGGTAGAGATGCCTTACCATCTTACCTTGCGTAGCCAAGCCTTGGTCGGCAGGAGTTTCTCAGTGTGGAGCAGGCTGCCAGAGGTTCCCCCACCTGAGGACAGGACATCTCTGGCTGTGGTGCCTGAGCTGGGAGACGAAAAGAGCTCGGCCCGTCATAGGGGAGGCACACCGAGGGAGGCAGGAAGGCCTGCGTCGCTCTGGATTCCTGTGGGCAGCAGAGGTCAGGTGCTCGGCCTGGAGAGGACTGAGCACAGATTTGAAAAACAAGTTGTTTTCTAGCAGACGGAGCTTAGAGAGCCCAGGAGCTTGGGTGTCCTTGCTGGGTGGGCACCACTTAAGAACCCTTCTCACACTGGCCTGTCTCACTTCTGTTTGCCTCCAGCGCGAGCAGAGAACACTCAGGAATGTGCGCCTTACGGCGAAGGCGCGCTGCACACCTCGGCTTCTTGCACAAACCAAAGGAGGGAAGCGCAGCACCAAGGCGGGGGCCGCGCCGCACCGAGAGGGGAGCGCGCTGCACGAAGGTCTCCGCTGGTCTGCACGTGTCACGCACACACAGGAGCCTACTGAGACTTGTGCTGCTCTGCAAGGTGATTCGCATTCATTCCCCTCATGTTAGGGGATGAATTACCAACGAAGTAAAATTTGTAGTGTGATAAGCTCAGTTTTCAGTTCGTAATTATTTGGCAGGATCCTCAACTTTTATTCTTAAAAAGGGCCAGTGACTTACAAAACAAGAAAAGCACAATAGAAAACAAAGGGCCAAGAACCTGCCGCCACTTGTGGAGAGGACAGACAGCTGTGCAGGATTTGGGAGCTTCCCTTCGGTCTGGACTCGTCCTGTCGCAGGGGAACAAGTAAGCGCAGCATGCGACGTGGCGCGTGTGTGTAAAATGAGGCACGGTCATCGTGGTGCAGTGTTAGATTGTGAAGTATGTGCTGAGGACCCAGACAGTGGACCTGTGAGCAGTGTAGGGAATTCGTGCCCACGCTAATGACGGCAAGACAAAGACTTCCGCCTTACTTTTCAGAGGATCTGTGTGGCCTTGAAGGGCACCTTGGTGACCCTTTTCTTTCAGGGAAAAAGCTACCTAAGGAGAAATGGCACCGTGTCACTGAAACTTGACAGAATGTTTTGGCCCTTGCCCACCCTATTGAGACTCCTCCTCAGAAAAGCTGGTGGGCTGCATGTGTCGGCCCAAACCTCCTCAGGGGAATGGAGGCTGGCTGACAGCTGCTGCCGGCCGGGGGCGGCGAGGATGCTGGTTGTGCCCTTCTGAGACCCTTCCCAGGGTTGGTGTGCAGGTGATGCGAGCTGCCTTCCAGGCGAGCAGCACCCAGGGCCGCGGCGTGGGCGTGGGGCTGGGGGGTGGTGGCAGATGTTCAGGGAGCAGACAGACACTGGCAGTGCGTGATGGCGAAGTTGCTGTGGGACCGGCTCAGGAGCGTAGGCATCTGATTCTCGCCCGCCCTGCCCCTTGCCCTCCCGTCCCGCTTGTGGGAGGCCTGTTTTGTCAGCTCTCCCCCTTTCCGTCATCTTTCTTTCTCCTGCCTCCCCTTTTTGTTGTTTCCCCTCCGTTTGAAGATTTCTTACTTTATCTTCTATTTTCTGTTTGTTCTATGTGAGGAAGAGTTTCTCATGTAGGAGAAACCACCCAATAATTACATGTTCTTGAGTTGCACCATTTACCTATGTGTGAATGCTCAAGATTACCCTTTGTGGCAGAGTAGTGCCCCATCGCGGGTCATTACGTGTTTTGGCACCTGTTCCTCTGGGATGAGCATTTGGGGCCACTCCAGATCGGTCTTCTGTGAGTTGTGTTGCTGTTGAGGTTGCAGCTCACCCCTCGGGCATCAGGCACCGCCGATCAAAGGGTCAGGTTTCCTTGATGATGTCCCCTAGGTCAGTGACCTTGAGCAACACTGTCCCTGCTCAGGTCTGCCTCCTCCGAGCACTTGCATCAGATGTGATGGGACGTTCGCTGTGAAAGCCAGGGCAGGGCTGTCCATGCTGGCGACACTTGCTGGACCCCCAAGGTGCTCGGAGAGAGGGGATCCCGGCCGCCTGTGTGGACAGATCCCAGAGAGGAGCCCCTCGGATCACGACTGCAGAAGAGCAGCGGTGTCCTGGCCCTCGGGACTGCTGGAGACGCCCGGCCATGTGGCC